>CM054806.1:20050642-20183668 GCA_028984105.1 Lavandula angustifolia | reverse complement strand
AGAATCGAAACTTTCTTCGATTGTCGAGTCTCTACTGGTTCGAGAGAATCTAGTTGCGATATTGAAGGGAAGAGATTGAATCTCTTATGACCAAGTCTCGGCTTCAAGAAACTCGAGAAATCCGGTTGGACTAGGGACGATGCAGGAAAGATGCGAAATAGCTAACTCGGTCGAACTTCGTAGAGGTTGAGAAAGATTATGAATCCTTCGGGCCGGAGGTTGAAAAAGATTATGACTCACTTCTAGCGGAGTGATGGTGGAAGGCGGGTACACAGGGAGCCGAGAAGTTGGAAGCGTGCTCGAGCTCAAAGTCTACCCGGCCTTTGAAAGAAGGACTTGGTTACACTCACTGACTTCCACCTCAATTTGGTCAGGCTCGGGAATGGCCGGGCGATAGGTTCGTCAGAGAGGGAAAGTTCGGATCTACGAGACAACCAACTCGGGCGAGAAGAACAAGAACGAGAAGATGATTGCACCTCAGTAGAATTAACTTAAAGCGGCGACGAAAGTTCTAGCCCAGAACACCCGCATCAAATTCGGGGGGAACTAAGAGGAATCGATGGGCGGGAGAGCGTTATGGCGAGCGGCTGTCCATAAGCATCCGACACGTTATGGTTCGTACTATTATGAGCCCCTGGTCGGGAGGAGCACAAAACCTCGGAAAGAAAGCTCTGAACCTAAAGCGCCCGGGGAAGTCGGTATCTCCCGAGGTTTGAGTGGACAAAAAAGGCTGATAATGTTCGGGGAAAGAGGTCTGCCGGACTACGTAAGGTCGCAAGGCAGTCCGAGATCGTGAAATCACCAACTAACGTCAGGACCCCAGGCCGGACCAAGAATTTTCAAAAAATGTTTATGTTTTGCGGTGCGTAAGGACCACTTAGTTGTCTTGTGGCTCAGTACCTTTCGAGACAACATGACTTATCGGAAGGGCACAAGCGACCAGATTACGATGCAAGAAGATGGTCCCCGAGAATTGGGTTTGGTGACAACTCCACAAAAGGCTATACAAGGGGATACGAGACAAGGGAACATTGGGGCCCTTACGGTTCCAATAGTAACATATGTTGAAGGACTTCAACATAATCTCCCCTTCTGTCGAGTCAGAGATGTGATAATCGAATAGGAGTTATCTTTAATATTTGGTTTATGTGATGTTGTTGACCAAATCTACGGGGGAAAACGATGTTATCGGGTTCGCGGAAGAAGAATATCTCGTTGCAAATTGGAACACCACGAGAACCTGGGGCTTGCTTGCTTGCTCGAGATGAAATCAGCCCGATAAAATAGGATGGCTGTGGCACAAGAGACTTCGATTGCCTAAATTTCAAGACGATGAACAAGCTAGTCAAGAACTTCAAGATCGAAGAAGGCGCTTGCAGTGAAGCTTTAATCATGGACAAAAATTGTGAAGGCGTGTTTGAAGGGGAAGCGGAGACAAAGAAAAACAATCCACCAATTCAAGTCGCCTTCCGGTTGATGGAATCCTTCCATTGCTACACATGGACTTGTTTTGGGCGGTTTCTCCGGTGATTATAAGAGCGAAGTATGCCACCGTCGTGCATTATTGCACGATTATTGTTCTGAAGGAATAATTTAGGTTAGGAATGCTACCTTCCTCTTGGTGTGTTGTCGCGTGACTTTGATTGTTGCTCCTGTATTAGACCTTTATGATTTGTATCCGGCCTTTTTCTTCCTCTAGGTGGTTCGGAAGGGCGGTAAAAAATAAATTTTTGTCTCTCCACTTACTCACGGTATGCGTGTGTAATTATGTGTATGTGTGTGTAAATTGTTTTTAAGAACGAGAATATTGATATATATAGGCTTCAAAAGCCGATATAATATTAATATATTTGTAACCCATTAATTTAATTATATTTCTAATGGGCTTCCACATAACCCAGCCCATAATATAATATAATTAATTAATTTACGGGGTTTACTAAAATTTATCAATTAATTGGCCCGATCGATTAATTCCGGATAAATAACATTATTAAATAATGTAAAAATACATTAATCCGTTAATAATGATTTATGAGAGAGCCGATAAACTAACCGGGCAACTAATTGGGCCGGATCGGGGGATCCAATACGAGAAATAAAGAGTTTGGGCCTCAGGTTAATTAATTATCCATTACTCATCCCGAAGCAAAATTAATTAATAAACACGGATTCATTCCACTAGAGAATCCGTGCTTGACTTGCCCCTTTATCCCAATTTGAGCAAGGGCTTGTATTTTGGACTTAATCGATCTCCAGTATTTAAGATAGAAATATCTTGTTAATTAATTAAGCTTCTTCGGCGGCTTAAATTAATTAACATCTTATATTCTTTGAGTAGTACCACTCGACCTTATTAACACACTGAACTTAATCAACAGGCAGGGTTTAGTGTGGTAATCCTTTCGTGTTCCTCGAGGGGGATATTATCAACCCGTTTTACTAGGATACGGATGCGATATACGGACAACCGGCTGAGCCGCCAAATAACTACTAACACCCAAGATACGTAGATCCGGTCGCGATGGCGTTCACCATAGTAGGTCAAAGTGATAGATAGCTAAATGCACTCGCTGAAGTCTTACCAAGCTTAAGACCCGACAAAGTCCTGCAAGATCTTGGTTTTTCCACTAAGGTCGGTTAGGAAAACACATCTCATTTGTGATCGTCAGTCTGGCACCTTAAGTGTACCCGGTAAAGACAAACCACTTCTTATCTAAAGCTGCGACTTAAGCAGACAACTTATCCTTAAGTTCTCTCGAGTTGTGATAGCTTTGTTTATATCTTGTCGGTTCAACCAATTTGTGTTGTCTTACGTGATACCCGACACGCCACACAAATCAAACTTTTATACAAGATAAATGATAACATGTGCAAATATACATATTTATCGAGATAGGAGAATAAAACGATGGTAAGGACAAAAACACATTGTATACAAGCATAAAAAGTGCTTCCGGTATACAAAATCCCAACAATTCTCCCACTTATACTAAAGCAAACTTTTAGTATACAATGTGTCGATTCTAGGTACAAACCAGTATGTAGGCTTTGCAAATCCTATCTATCACTCCTCTTCTCCCACTTATACAAAAGTTTACGCAAAAACACCACTTTGTTCCATTAACATAGATACGGTATACGCACACCTCGTTCGGACGGGATACAAAACCATAGGATTTGACTACCTCGTCAAAATCTTGTGCCATGCTTAGGGAAGCTTGCTTAAGTACATAAATAGACTTCTTAAGCTTCCAAACTAGATGCTCTTCGCCCTCCTTCACAAAACCATCCGGTTGTTTCATATAGATGTCTCTACCTTTTTCAAGGTGCCCGTTTAAGAATGCGGTCTTGACATCCGTTTGCCGGATCTCTAGGTTCATGTGGTTGCTATGGCAAGGAGAATTCTAATAGACTTGATCATTGCTACGGGTAAGAAGGTTTCTTCATAATCGATACCTTCTTTACGGTAAAACCCTTTGCCACTAGCTGGCCTTAAATGCCGTGATCTCTCCATTCGAACCTCTCTTTCTTTTGTATACCCACTTACTACCCGATGGCCTTGCGGCCCTCGGGTAGTTCGGTGATCTCGTATACATCCATGCTCGATTATGGACTTAAATTACGAGTCCATAGCGATTCTCCAAGAATCCACATCTACGTCTCCCGGCTTTGCTTCGTTGTAAGTCCGGGGATCCACGGTGTCTTGTTCATCTTGCAGGGAGATGGTGGAGAGTCTTCCTAGTGAACATATACCGTCGGAGTGTAAATATCACCCTCCCGCTACGTCGAACGGTTGTCGGGAGTTGTGTTAATAGATTGTGCGGTTGCTCGTGGAGCTCTATCTTGCACGATTGGCTCTGTGAGTGGGTCTCGATCACCTTGTAATTCCTCAAGGATGATCTCGACTCGAGACTTTATGATTACTAATATAATCCTCCTCTAAGAACCGAGCATTGGTGCTAGCTGCGATCTTACGTTCTTTAGGATCATAAAAATAACCACCCTTCGTTTCCTTCGGATATCCTCATGAACAACATAACCTCACGAGCGTGAATCAGACTTGTCGGCTGTTTATTCCAAGACATAAGCAAGACACCCCCAAATCTTTATGTGGTGCGGGCCGGGCTTGTGCAGCTCCAGCGCTTCGATTGGAGTCGTGTTAACCGGGTGGATGGCACACGGTTCAACAAGTATGTTGCGGTCTACAGGGCATATCCCCAAAGGAAAGCGGCAAAGGTGCATAATTCATCATGGACCGAACCATCTCTAGGAGAGTTCGGTTCCTTCTCTACGACACGCCGTTACTGGCGGCGTGCCCGTCTTTGTCGGTTAAGGATGTAATCCCACATTCGCCAAGTAGTCCTTGAACTTCGTTGGACGGTATTCCCACACGATCGAGATCACGGTGTTTTGATTTCTTTACCTAACTTCTTCTCCACTTACGCCTTGAATTTCTTAAAGGTTTCAAAGCGATCAGGCTTGTGGTGAAGAAGGTAAACATATCCATACCTCGAGTAATCATTAGTAAATGTGACGAAGTACTCATACCCTCCACGAGCTTATGTAGATATAGGTCCACACAAGTCGGGAATGTATCCAAACTTAATGCTTACGTGGCTCTATAACCTTTTGCCTTAAAAGGCTGAGTCACCATCTTACCTTCCAAGCGGGATTCGCAAGTTGGAAATGGTTGACTTGGAGAGACTCCAATGATCCATATTTCACCAACCTTTGGATCCTATTTAGATTGATGTGACCTAGTCTTAAGTGTCATAGATAAGTTTAATTTACCTTAGAAGATTCTTTCCTCTTCTTAGGATTTAATGATGAGAAAGTAACATTAACAGAGATGTACATGGATTAGACGTAATAGTATATAGAGATCCATTTAAAGTCCCATTGCGAGATAAGATCTTTCCCTTTTGAAATCGAAATTTGATCATCAAAAGCAGATCTATAACCATCCACAATACAAAAAGTTTTGAAACGGAAATAATGTTTCGCCTAAACTCAGTACAAATAAAACATCTCTTAATACTAAAATAGAGTCTAAAACGAGATAAATGTAAATCTCCTATGGCAATAGCTGGAACTCGCGATCCATTGCCCATGGAGGCCACTACCTCGCCGTCGGCCGGAACCCTTTTACGGAAACCCCGCAAGGTGTAACAAACATGACCGGTTGCTCCGGAATCTACTACCCATTCATGGGTAGATGCGAAGCAAGCACAATTTCAGTTACTAAGGCGATGCGTGTACCTTTACTGTTTTGCCTTGAAGTTGGGACATTCGATCTTCCAATGTCGACCTTACCACACTTGAAACACTTCCCCTTAGGTTTTGAACCCCTGCGGTGGGTGCTAACTTCGTGCTCCCACTATTCTTCTTGACATTCGTAGCCTTCTTACTCTTTTTCTGGAATCTACCCTTAAGAGGGTTCCTTGAGCTGCTAGTAGTGTTCAAGATTTAGGTTCCTTTACCTTTAGTCGACCCGCTGATTCCTTACTGCGATAATTAACTTCGCTCGAAAGTTCATTCGAGTGTAGTCTTTCCTTGACATCACTACATTTAGGCGGAAATTCTCATATGACTTAGGTAGTGAATGTAGAATGACGTCTATCTTGATACCAAGATCCAAGACACCACCAACCATTGCAAGCCGATCTAGCGGCTCGATCATATGTAAAACATGATCACGCGCGGACGCGCCTTCGGCCATTTTGCGGGTAGTAACTTTTGCCCTCGGGAGATGAAATCTCCGAGATCTGTCGATCTCCACCGAACTTTTCAACCATGGAATCCCATATCACTCCCGCATGGGCGTATTTTCATGCTGTGAAGCAAGAGAATCAACCATAGTGGATAGAATGACAAAACGAGTCTTATCATTATCCTCATCCACTTTTCGGAATTCCCTTATCTGCTCCTCGGTCGCCTCTTCTTCGGGAGTTCGGGTTCGAGTGCGAGAACATACAAGATCTTCTCATTTTGGAACATTAGTGTAAGGTTTCTCCTCCACTCTTTAAAATTGTCAACACCACTTTAAGGGTCGGCTCGTAAGACCATTAACAACGGCTTGAACAGAGAACATATCCGAAAAAATAATTTAAAATAAAACATGTAAGGAAAAATTATTTGCACATAATTCGTAATTAACGATCATTGTAACCTTTTGAAAAAAAAACAATGATGTTAAAAACCTCGAACCGCTCTAGGAATTCCACTAGCAAGCCGCGCGGGTGGGCGTTTACTAGCGTAACCACTAAACCAAGCTATTTACCTAGCTCTTTAATTCCAATCTACGTCTCGGTTCTTAAAACGAATGGAATTAATAGTTCGATATCTTGGACCATGTCGCTATTAAAACGCGGGAAGGGACTTCGAGGGAAGTGAATTGTACTGCGGTGACATCTAAGCATTGACCATTAATTTGACCAAAGTAGAATCAAATTCTCGAAATTGATATACTTACTCGAACCATGCCGCATTGATTTGATCTAATTAGCCGTCCCTATTCAATTATTATCTTCTAGAGTACTCGTGTTTACTAGGCGCGCAAGCCGCGCGGTGGGCGTTTACGGCTTCAGCTCTCACTACTCGATAATAATCGAGATATTATTTTTGGAAAACTCATCTCACAAAACTTGTAGCTCAAAGATGCGAAGCAAGCCGCGCAGGTGGACGTTTACTCACATAATCTTACTACTTTTTGTGTAGAGTACAATTAATGGAGGTCCATTAAGTGTTTAATATCCAAATGGAATCTAATTAAACATTTAATTTAATGTTGCTTAGTCTTTTTAATCAAAAGGTTTGTAACGAATCATGCGTTCCCACATAATTCATAAAGCGTACAATTTCTAAGCGCACATAATAAAACATGCTCGCGAAAAAAAACATGCTTTAAAAGCGATATAAATCCTATTTACATGTTTTTTCTAAGCGCAATTATTCACATAATCGCATGCTCAAAGCATAATTAAAAATAAATACGCAAATAGGAAATTTAAAATCGTTATCGGGCTTTAAAACATGTAATCCCTAACTAATACGTTGCCGATCAAAATATAGATCTTTGAAATCTTCAAAATCTTCGAATTTGGAAGCTAGCGTCGAAAGCAGTTTCGAAAATTGTAGTGGTCCACCTCTTTAATAATAGCTTTATATATTAAATTCTTCGACATTATGAACTTAGGTAAATACTACTTTCTCCATTCCATCGAACTTGTTCAATATTTTTTTGAATTTGTCCCACGAACTTATCCTGCTTATAGAAAAGGAAGTAGGTCCCACACTTTTAAGCTTGTTAGGATTTTTGTATCTTTTGGAGGCAATTTTTATGCTTGTATACGATGTGTTTTGTCCCTACCACTATTTTATTCTCCTATCTAATAAATAAATATATTTGCACATGTTATCATTTATCTTGTATAAAAAGTTAGATTTGTCTTTGTGTGTCGGAGTATCACGGAGAGACAACCAAAGTGGTTGAAGCGAAAAGATATAAACGGTTATCACGGTGAGACAACTTAAGGATAAGTTGTTGGTTTTAGGCTAGAATTTAGATAAGAAGTGGCTTGTCTTTTCTTGGTACATTGAAGGTGGTGTATTGATGGATCACGATGAGATGTGTTCTCCTAATTGACCTTAGTGGAGAACCAAGATCTCGGTGACTTAGCTGGTCTTAAGCTTGTTAAGACTTCGAGTTGAGTGCATTTCGCTATCTATCACTTTGACCTACTATGGTGAACGTCATTGCGGCCCGGATCTACGTATCTTGGGTGTTAGTAGTTATTTGTGGCTCGAGGTTTGGTTGTGCGTATCTTGCGGCCGTATCCTAGTAAAATGAGTTGATAATATTCTCGAGGAACTCGAAAGGATTAGCACGCTAAATCCGACCCAGGTTGATTAAGTTCGGGTGTGTTAATAAGGTCGAGTGGTACTACTCGGGAATATAAGATGTTAATTAATTTAAGGCTGTCGGTGAGCTTAATTAGTTAACGGATATTTCTATCTTAAATACGAAGATTGATTAAGTCTAAAATACAAGCCCTTGCTCGATTTGGGATAAAGGGGGTAAGTCGGCACGGATTCTCTAGTGGAATGAATGTGTGTTTATTAATTAATTTTGCTCACGGTGAGCATAGATAATTAATTAATTTGTGGTCCGGCTTTATTTCTTGTATTAGATCTACGATCTTGCCCGATTAGTTGCCTAGTTATTTATTGTCTCTCGAAATCATTATTAATTGATTAATGTATTTTTATATTATTTAATAATATTCTTTATACGAAATTAATTGGTGGGCCAATTAATTGATAAATATTAGTAGCTCATTGGATTAATTAATTATATTATGGCTAATTATGTGGAAGCGCATTAGAAATATAATTAAATTAATGAGCTACAAATATTTTAATATTATATTGACTTTTGAGGCACTATATATATTAGTATTACGTTCGAAACGAGAATACAACATATACACATATTCTAAAACGCGCGCGCGTGAGAATGAGAGAGATGATATTCTTAATTTTCTCTAGTTCTTTGACCACCCGGAGGGAGAAAAGGCCGGGACACGAGATTAGAAGATCGACACACGGCAGCAATCGGGGCTGCGATAACATACGAAGGAGGAAGGTAATCGTTCATAACTTTATATTTTCTTCATTAACATGACATGTTTTCCTTTTTCGAGCGTCCCACTAAAAATGACATGTTTCCTTAAAAGGAAATAACTTTAAAAAATATTATTAAATTATCTCTTACTTTTTTATTTCTCTCTAACTTTTTCATTTATTTATCTTATTTTATCATTTATCTCTTATACTTTATCATTTACTCTCTCACAAACTCATTTATCTTTTCTCTCTTACTTTATCTCTCTTTCATACTTTATCATTCATTTTCTTAATTTACGTACAGAAAAGAAACGCGTCAAGATGAGTGGGATGGAGGGAGTATTAATTAATTAAACAGGTCACACATTTCTACCTCACAAATTAATTTAAAATTATTAATTAATATATGGATCCCACACTGTTATTCTCTAGAAATTATCGTGCCGGAAAAAAAGTGAACAAATTTGGTGGAACGAAGGGAGTAAAATAATTCTCTATAAATAATTGAGGAATATTATCGGGAGTGGTGATCTTTTGCCCCATTATGTGGACCACGGCATGTCTCACCAATTAGGTGAAGACATGTGTCGACATATGATAAAAGGTGGGCTCAACAATGTATGCGCGTGGCGGCAGCGTGATTGATGTCGCCACTAGTGGTCCACCATTTTTTGGGACAGAGCATCCCCTCGGTATTATCAGGGGTGAAAAGGGAATAAGAGAAAAACTATGCATAGGTTCGGTGAGGGGTGACACTGACAGAATCTGAGTGCAGATCACGTTTAGGTTCAGCACACGAGGCTACTCTAATATGCAGCACACGCACGCCACGTGGCATTTATTCAGAAACACCCAAATGAGCATCCGAAGCTATGTCACCACTTTTCTACTTCATATTTTAATCCACATTTTAATGCCATGTTTGTCAAACCTACCATTTCAATAGTTTCACTTCACATGATAATACATACATTAATATTTTCTCGGTACCATGCATAAAACTTTTCATAAATATCAGTACCATGCATAAATTTAAATTATACTTCGTCACACTCATCTTGCAACATTTGAAATTGAGTACGAATATTAAAATAGTGGGATAAAAATGTAAAGTAAAAAATAATGGAGTCGACTTATTTATGATGATTGTGATTCACACATTTTTTTTTATTTTGGGAAATATTGCAAAATGAGTAAGACAACTCAAAAATAAAAAGATTGTAAGATGAGTGGAGCGGGATTATTATATACACTATATTAACTAAATTTTAACAAGTACGTTATTGTTATGAGAATTCTAGAATTAAGTCGACTTTATGCCTTTTGGATTTTGCGTAGTAGAGAGAAATAAAATTAATAAATCATACTCTCTTGTCACTGAAAATTAAGAAATTTTATTTGAGTATTTATTTAATTCAATCTTATTGTATTAAGAAATAAACACGATTTTCGAGTAATATTTAATGAGAATCATCGACAAAATTGAGGCACTTGATTTTTTTTTTTCTGGCTACATAGTGTAATGGAGTCTAAAGCTTTCAAAAGGTTAAGATTCATAAATTTCTATATTATGAGCGAAACTAAATCGTATGTGTTGGTCCGGAGATGATAAGTCGGGTGTAGGGGGGGTGAATACGCTTTGAGCTCGGTTTCTTTTTCTCGATGAAGGTCGGTGTGGCGATGATTGCAAGCGATGAACGGTTGCCAAATAAGCCTTCGATCACGGGACGAGTGAGTCGGCTCTCGAACTCTCTCCTCTTGTGTTGTCGGTACTTTGAGAATCGATCGGAGGCTGTTGTACGGAAAGTGTGGGGCCCGAAATTCATCTCTTTTGAAAACATGTTTTAGCAAATTAAATCTTTTGGTGTGCGCTTTATAAAATACGTTTTATGCGAGCTTATGATTTTCAAGTCGGTTGAATGCTATGCGATAAAACGGTAAAAAGAACACAAGCGATTTAACGTGGTTCGGATACGCAAGATCCTACGTCCACGGTCTGAACAAGGCGAGGAGAACTTGTTGATTATTACGAGCAAGCCTCGGCGGGGACAACTTGTCCTTGTTTGGGCAATTCTCTCTAAGTTATAGTCCTTAGCGACTTTACAATCGAAACCTAAGTGCGAAAGGGAAGGGAATTTTCTCCAAGGCGAGAAGGAGTTCTTACAATAAGAACAATTCACTAAATGTGAACTCCTTCGAATCTAAGCTATAAATATGACAATGAGCTTAGTGCAGAGAAGAAAGGGATGTAAGAACTCTGAGAGAAAATCTAAGAAATCTTCTAAGTATGCAAGTTTTCCTCTCGGATGATCTTTGAGTGTTCTAGAGCGTTTATGAACTTGAGCTTGTCCCTTTTGAAATTCCTTTTTTTTTCGGAGCTTCAAAAACTTCTCTATTTATAGTTGTGAGTTATGACATATGTCGGTTGGAGACGATGATGCCACGTGTTACAAGCTTCCAAGAAAAACGGTCGTTAATTTGAGCTGTTGCGACGGGGGCGGTTAATGCGTTGTTCATGAGAGCGGCTTTTCTTGTGTAGAGTAGGTAAGCGTTGTCGGCTTCTCATTAGTCGAGGTTTGTAGTTGGTGAGAATGTCGAGTTGGCCAGTTCAACAACCTCGTATGTCTTCTGTTGAACTTTTCGATAAGACTTGAATAGGCTGGGTCGCTTTTACGTCAGGATCCGGTGGGCGAAAAGTCTCTGTCTTCTTCGGTGAGTCGGTGACACGGCATCTGCGAGTAGGTCGGTGGCGGCTAACGAAAGGTGCTTGTGCTTGTTTACGTTCTTACGCGATGACTATCGGTGGGAGTAGTTTTCTGCGATGATTTGTTAGGCGATGCTCTGTCTTCGGCCGAGTGGAAGATCGAGTGCTTGGCCGAAGAACACAGGCGATTACAACGTGACGTGGGGTTATGAAAAGTATCTTCGACGGAAGATCGGTTCAACAATTACCCCGTACGGGACTTAGACAAAAATAATAAACAATACACCAAGTCTAACCTATACATCGGCTAATCCCTAACGACACACTAATCTACGATATCGGCTAGGTTTTGGGATCTTCAATTCCATAGTACTACTATGATTTCCCCAATTTTCTTTTAACCGAACAACGGTGAGTATCGTCTTCTGCGGCTCATATCCGACAATTTCCCCCTAATTGATGATGCCAAAACCTCTACCTCTACCTCTTAAACTTCTCAAGTACATAAAAGATGCTATCCCTACGACAACAATTTCCCCCTTACAACATTCGAGGAAAAAAATATAAAAGGAATTTCAATACTTCAACGGGTGGAAGATAGGCAAAATCGGGAGCGATGTGAGTGTGTGTCGGATCACTTAGTGATCGGTCGTGAAAACACGATGCAAAGAGCTGAAAGACAATGAGTAATTGTCGACAAGCAATAGGAACCGATATATATATAATCAATGATGTACAAGCTCATATAGCTATTCCAATAGAAATAAAAAGAAAGAAAGGAGAAATCACTTGCCGGCGTTTGTAGCGTTGAGTCCTTTTCTTGAAATCGGCGAGACTTCTCGGCGGGAGGATCCGGGTAATAATACTTGTAAACTCTGTCTCGGTCTCCTGGATTTCTTCGTTGTCAAGAGGATTGTCGGGCGGCAAACCCGGATGGAAAGCAACTTCCTCTATCTCTCTCTCAATGTCCTTCGTGCGCGCGATCCGCTCGCGATTCTTGGCGGTGGAATACGTCGGAAAGCTAGGGCACGGAAGGGAATATTGTGTTCTTCCATAATCTTGTCTCGGCCGATCTACGAATGAGATATCAAATCTCGAGATAAGTTCGTCGAATAATTGATCGGTTTGGACGGTCGAGGAGGATAGATGCGCCATACAAAATAGCCTTTAATAAAATCCTCTTTCGGCATTTCCCAATGGGTGTTCATATCGGCCCGGCACCCATTTATCCACATGCGGGATAGGAATATTCTTAACATATGGGCCTCGATGAACTTGGATTTTCTTGGGATCTTGCCTCTTCGGATCGGGTGCGGCTTGAGAGATAAGCTATGCATTTTCGCCAAGTCGGCTATCCTTTCTCTTTTCGCGGAGTGCGGGGCTGCTCTCTTGTCTCCTTGCACGAGACTCGAGACCTTGCGGCGTCGCCTCCCAGTCTCTCTTGATCTTCCGCTATCTGCTCGGGTGTTAGAGTAGAAGTGGGAATACTACGGCGGTAGCTTGGATCTCGGTCGGAAGAACCTTAGCAAAATCTTCTTGGGCTTTCTTCTTAACTCGCTCTTCGACCGATCCGACCTTTTTCTTGCCTTTGCCCTTAACGGCTTTGCCCTTGGGCTTCTTTTCTTGCTTTTGCTGCCTCTTCAAGGCGCGCTCATGGTCGAGCTCATCCTGTAGGCTGTTGGGCGATTTTGAGGTCATAAGCCTCTTGCTCAGCTTTTGATTTGAACTTATGGACCGGGGGAGGAAGGAGGAGGCGGATCTGATTGCAATCTCCTTCCCCGGCCTCTGCGGTGGCAATTGTTCGAGCTCGGGTTCTTCCTCTTACGTCTCTGCTTTCGATAAAATTTGCTACTTCTTCAATGTGAGCGGCGGTAAGAGGAAATGGGGGGTTGGCTGAAGTGGAAATTCTAGGAGAAGGACCTCGAGAAGAGTTCTTATCTCGAGTAGTAGAGGGTCCTTCCTCCCGAGCCCTTTCCCCACAGTGCGTGCGGGTTCTTCGGTTTGTGGAGGGTCTCTCCTCCTTAACCACTTTCCACGATAATGCGTACATCATTGTATCCGTTTCGGGTTTTATCTTTTATTATACCTTCCCCCCTTTTTGGCATCGGCGGCCTTATCGAGGTTGGTACGGATAGTTGTGACTCCTTTCTCAAGCTTGTATCTTGAGTCCTTGATCGAGTAGCTGTAGAATTGAAGTCTTTGACCAAGTCACGAGTATTTCTCCCGATCCTTCTCTTGATCAACCCTAGATCGATTAAGTTGAGCGGTGACTCTGGCGGAGTTTCGGCGGGGGCTAGATCATTAGATTCCTTCATTTCCTTCGAATCTCGTTCAAGGCGCGACTGTTGCTTAATAGCGATGCGGAGGCTGCTTGTAGCCCAACTTGTTCCGCTCTTCCATTTGAGCTTGGGCTGTTGAGAGAGCATGAGTCGGTTTGCTCGATAAATGTTTTGTCTTGAGCTTGGCGCGGCAGCCGGACTCTGTGCGAGATAGATGCGCTTTACGAGCTATCAAAGCTTTGCTCGATCATCTCCTTAAAATCGGCTGCGAAGGAGCCTCTTGAGGAGTGGAGATGCCGGTGGCTAGCTTATCCGGGGCTATCGATCTGCGCCTTCGTATACTTCTCCCATTTGATATGGACGTCTTTGGCGAGAAGTGCATTTTTAGCGCCTTGGCGTCGGTTGCCTTATTCGGCGATTTGGAGGACACGGAACCAATGGGTTGAATTTGGTAAGAGCTTGTTCGAGCCTTTGATCGAGAAAACACGAGGATTGCTCCCGGCCGTACTTCGGAGCGCCACGGGCCTCACCGATGTACCGGGGGGTGGTGATTGGCTCTTCTCATGGGGAGTTGGTCCCTCGGCGAGCCTCCCAACTCTGCATCCTTGGGGTTGCCTTCCATCTCCCGATCTTGATCTTGGTCATCACCCTCATCGGTAGGAGGAGATGGAGGCGGAGCATTAGCGGCGGAGGCGTGGTACGCGAGGCTAAGAAGATAGGGCATAGCGGCTCGAAGATCCTCGAAGGATGCCAAATCGGTTGGCTCCCGAATCCGATCTCTGCGCTGTAAATCTTGCTCCTCTCGTCGGTAGTTCGATGGTCGGCCGAGTTTTTGCAAAGTCTATCGAGAATATCCCGGTTTAAAAACCTCGGTAACATCCGAACTCTTGCCACGATGGCAATGTCGACCAAGTCTTCATGCTCGGCTATCTCCGGAATCGATCGTGAATCTCGGTGTAGCACGCGGGGCGAGTGGTATGAGTTGTTGTCCATTCGGTCTCTTCGGTTGGCTCTCGAATGTCCAGGCGAGTGTCGTCGGAGTTGATGACTTGAGCTTTATCCTTGAGTGGCTCCTTCCATCCCGTGTCGGAGTCAAGGTTTGCTCATCTTCGGGTGGAGGAGGAGCTGTTCTATGACGGTTATCGGGCGAGCCACGTGACCTCGGTGAGTCGTGGCTTTGTAAGCCTCCTCCTCTTGGGCACATCGGCGGGAGATGGCGGGGCGTGCGGCTCTCTTACGCTCGGGTGGCCCTTTGCCCGATTGACTTCTCAGTCGCTTCTTTAGTCTTAAACTTCATCGGCTTAGTGTTGTACGGCTTTGAGTCGTCGAAAGTGAGTTCCTCTGTACAACACTTTCTATTAGGCAGAGACATCTTAGTCCCGAATAGAAGCTTACCCGCGTTTGGCTTGACCTCCTCTCGCCGAGTGGGTAGAGTAGTGAATTTACGGGCACGAGCTTTCATCGAGGCGTGTAATAATCGGCCCGATTCACTTCTACTCCATCGTCGATAGCCATCATCAGTGAATCCTAGGTTTGGACCGTTGATCATATGATCCAGTTGAGCTTGTCGGTATGTGCGAGACCACATCACGCTAAACCTGCATGCTTGAGGTAGCAAAAGATTCCTCGGGAGAGGGCTGTCTTGAACGTCGGATCAGCTGCGTCCACGAGAACTTTTGTACATAGGCATTGATCTCCCTCTCCTTATATCCGATAGGTGAGATACCGGGCGTAGGAAGGCTGAAACGCAAGGGACTAGAGCCTCTCGGATGTTGAAGGTGTGTTGAGCCGGCTTCCGCTTGTTCGGAGTGGTTTCTCTCATGTATGAGAAAGAAGCTTCTTCTTCTCCGTGGCCACGAGTTCCGGTTGAAATACGCTTCTTCCACTTGCCTTGGCGAGATGGGCACGCGGATGCTTGGTCGCGAGGGTTTCCAACCACGACCTCTCCCGAGCATCGAACATAGGTGCCGGATACGGAATGTCCACTCTGGCGGATACGGAATGTCCACTCGGCGGAAAGCCATTGTGGGTTCGATGCGGATTCGGATGGCCATGATCTCCACTAACGGTTCGGGTGCATGCGTACGATCGCCGTAGAAATCTGCAAAACACATGTTAGCACTTGAAAATAGAGTAAGTCGGTATTTTTCGGCCAAATTTGAATACATTACAGAGTATGAGAGCTTGAGAGATGCACGAGCAAAGCGGTTATATGAAGTTTGAGATGAAGATTGATTTGCGATATAAGCTCTTAGGATTTGATAATGGCGAAAAGTGAGGAATGAGATAGAAGATGAAAGATTTTGTATATATTGGCTTGATTGCAAGTTTCAATCCAGCGGCCGAGTTTTAATCTTCCAAAAACTATGAGCGGCTAAGATTTAATGTTATAAAAGGAATGATTACAAAAGCCGCCTAAAACATAGATCGACGTAATAAAGGTAAGTGAGAAGACATGCGTTAAATGCGCGACGAGACAACATTAATTACTCGGCTTATGCGAATGGAGAGGTTTCCTTCTGACCTTTCCTTAAACTATTAATGGCGGGAAATGAATGCACATTAACTGCGAGTGTGAGCGGCGATGCGATAAATGCGAGCATGCTTCAAAAGAATTTAAGTACAAAAAATTACGCAAGCCTCTTCGGTGAGCTTATCGGTGGTTACCAAACCTCTTGGTTGAACTTATCGGTGACTCACCGGACCTCTTCGGTGAACTTATCGGTGGTTGCCGATTATGTATAAGGAGAATGGTTGTCATGCGTGACTATGTTCCCCCTCCTTGCATTGTACGGTGTGACTTTCCCAAGCGAGTCATTGTACTTAGTTATCGACATGTCGTGCTTGATTCCTTATCTTTGATTCCAATTGTTACCAATTGTTTGACAATGATGTTCTCGGTAGTCGGCATCTCTTGCGGCACGTCTCGGTAGGATCCGAGTAGACCTAGCTTAGCGATAGTTCTCTTAACTTTGTTCTCGGCTAGTGGTTTTGGTCGGTATATACGCCCTTTGCTTGTCGGTATGGATCTTCTCCATCCCGATATCCTTCTTCTCGACATGGTCTCGATGAAGTGGTGTCGAATATCCGCGTGCTTGCATACGGTATGTAGGGCCGGGATCGAGTTATGGCGGTTGCACTTGTGGAGTCGCGGTAGATGGGCACTTCATCTCGAGTTATACCATAATCTCTAAGTTGTTGTCGAAGCGAAAGGATTTGGGCGAAAGCGACTTCTGCGGCCATGTACTCGGCTTCGGTAGTGGGCGTTGCTGCTGAATCTTTGCTTTTTTGAAAACCAAGAAATCGGCTTGCTTTGCCTAGGCCCGACAAGTTCCGGAAGTTGACTTTCGATCTATCCTGCATCTGCATAATCGAGCATCGAGAATAACTTTGTTAGTATTAAGTTATCATCGGCGGGATACCATAACCCGACATCGGGTGTTCCTCTTAAATAGCGCGAAATTTTCTTCGTTGAGTCCAAATGACTTCGCTTGGGATGCGCTTGGAATATTGCGCATACACCTACGGCATAAGTTATGTCGGGACGGCTAGTTTGTTAAATAAAGTAAAGATCCTATAATAGCTCCATAGTCGGTAGAGTTAACGAAGCTCCCTCTTTGTCTAGATCGATTTTAAAGTTCGTGTTCATGGGGATTTTTGGTGGCTTCTTTGGAGTCGCGGCCGAATCTCTTGAGAAGATCTCGAGTGTATTTGGCTTGATTGATGAAGATTCCTTCGGGTGATTGCTTCACTTGAAATCCAAGGAAATAATTCATCTCTCCCATCATGGACATCTCGAATTTCTCTTTCATCATCTTCTCAAACTCCGACATATGACTTCGTTTACTGCGTAGAAAATGATGTCGTCCACGTAGGTTGGCACCGGTAGGATGTCGTCTCCCGACTTTATGTTGAATAGGGTGCGATCTCTTGTCCCCTTCGAAAACCTTTACGAAGTAGAAAGTACGATAGAGTATCATACCAAGCCACGAGTGCTTGTTTTAACCCATCTGAGCTTTCCTAAGTCATGTACACCTATGTCCTTCTTTGAAAGCCGGGCGGTTATTCCACGTAGACTTCTTCCTTCGATGCGCCGTTCGGAAAAAGCTGACTTCACATCCATCGATATACCTTAAATCCCGATGTGTTGCATAAGCTAGGAAAAGGGCGAATGGCTTCCAATCTAGCGGCCCTGGAGCGAACGTTTCATCAAAGTCAATTCCCTCACTGCTTGTTGTATCCTTTAGCAACTAGTCGAGCTTTATTTACGACAATGGCGTTGTTTTCATCTCGCTTGTTCTTGAAGACCCGCTTAGTTCCAATCACGTGTTGATGTCTAAGTACGTCGACAAGCTCCCAAACTTCATTTCGACGGGCTGGTTCGGCTCTTCTTGCATAGCAATGACCCGGTCGGCATCTTTAAGTGCGTCCTCTATCGTCGAGGTTCTTACGTAGGCGAGAAAACAAGAGTAAAGTGAGCTTTCTCCTTGACTTAATCTTGATCTCGTCCTTATAGTTGCTTGATGGATCTCAAATGATAAGATCCGAAGAATGAGCATCGAGCCACGAGCGCTGAGTCGGGCTTCTTCTTCGATACTACTTACGCACGATCGGTAGGTGTATTAGGCATTTCGGTAGTGCTTTTACGTGGCTTGTAGCAATTCGGTAAGAAGGTTAGGATCTCCTGAGTTTCCGGGTTCGGGGGCGTTTAGCTCGGGAACATTAATCGTTCCCCACGAGTTTACATTCTCGGTATAGGTCTCGGTTACCACGGGGGCTTCCTCGTCGACCGATGTTACTTGTTGTTGATTACATTCGATATAATCAACTAGGTCGGCTACATCGATTGTTGGTCGATCCGAGTTTGTTCATCGTCGACTCATCATCCCAACAATCTTTGGATCTTTTCGGCTTTATCATTCGATCCGAGATCCCGTAGCTTCTTCTTGACATCTTCGATATTTGACTTTGTATCTTTCTGTTCTCGATAACAAATTCATCAAAAACAACATGAGGGCTTTCCTCCACGCAAAGAGTCCGATAGTTAAAGACTCACGAATGCTTTCTTTGACTCGAGAGTATCCTAAGAATACTCCTTGATCGAGATTTGCTATCAAAGACCTTCAAGCGATCTTTCCCATTATTGTGGATAAAGCGGGGACGGCCCGAAAACATGAAAATGAGAAATAGAAGGAATTCTCCCTTTCCACGATTCGTAAGGCGTCTTCATGTGTTCTTGTGTCGGTAGTGAGCGATTACGAGTGTAACGGGGCGGTGTCGGTAGCATCGGCCCAAAACTTTGAGGGTAGTCCGGGATGCTGCGAGGAGCGTTCTTGCTTTGCTTCTTTGAGTGTTACGTTCTTACGTTCGGCAAGTCCGATTCTGGCGGGGGTGCGTGCGGCTGATGTCTCATGCTTAATTCCCTCTTTATCGCGGTATGTCTTAACTGCGAGTTTAGAAACTCTGTTCCTCGTACGGCGTATCTTCTTAATCTTGATGTTCTTTTCCACCCGAGTTTCTTCGATGGATTAGGCGACTTCAGTTTGAACATCGAGATGTGTTGGCGATGAAGAAGACCCCAGTATATCTCGAGTAGTCGTCTATGACGGCGAGGGGCATACTTCTTGTCTCTTATAGTCGGCTTGGAGGGGCGGCCCGAATAAGTCCATGTGAAGCGGTGAAGGATTCCATCGGTGGAAGGTGATGGAATAGGTGGATTACTTTTCTTTGTTTGCTTTCCCTTTAGGCGCGCTTCACAATTTCTGTCTTTGATAAACGATTCTTTGGGCGAGTCCTCTAACTTTAGAGTTCTTGACTAGCTTGTTCATGGTCTTGAAGTTCGGGTGGGTTTGAGTCTCTTATGCCATAGCCCGGCTGACTTGTCACTTGATCTAGTACGTGCGAGCAAGCAAGCCTCGGATTACTGCGGTATTCCAATTTGCAACATAGATGTTCTTCCTCCGTGAACACGATAACACTTTGTTTTCCCCTATAGATTTGTCAACAATATCCACGAAACCGGCGTCAAAGATTACTCTGTTAAGATTATCACGAGAATTGGTCGGTGGAAGGAGATTATGTTGAAGTCCTTCAACATATGTTACTTTTGGGCTGTGGCGGTCCCAATGTTCGGCGTTCCGTATCCCCTTGTGTAGCCTTTTGAGTTGTCGCCGAATTCAGTGCAGGACCATCTTCTTGTACGTAGTTGGTCGGCGAGCTCTTACGGTAAGTCATGTGTCTCGGCGGCCGCTGTCCACTATCCGCGGGTCACTTATGCACTGCAAAAAGCGGAGGCATTTTTAGGTACCCTTTGGTTCGATTGGGTCCTTCTTGGTTAGTGGGAGATTTCGGGACCCAGGATCTGTCTTGGGACCTTAGAAGTCCTAGACTTCTTCTTCGAACCTTATCGGCTTTCTTCTCCACGGGACTTGGAGATGCGGCTTTTCTGGCGATGATTTTTGGGTTCGGGCGATTTCTTCTTCGAGTCTTAGCGCTTCTCCCGACCACAGGGCTCATAGTAGTACGAGCCGTCTTGGGCCGGGTGCTCATCGGATGGCTCCTTGTATTGTTCGGCCCATCGGCCTTCTTGGTTCCCCCCTTGAATTTGATCGCGGTGTCACGGGGTGGAACCTTTGGTCGTTTGCTTGTTCTTACTCGGGCGAGGTGCGATCATTTTTGTTTTTGTTCTTTGCACGAGGTGTGGTGTCGGCGGCTTGCACCTTTCCTCGGCGAACCTATCGGCCGAGTTCTTTGAGCTTTTGGAGGTGGAAGCTTCGTGAGTATAGCCAAGGCCTTCTTTCACGGCGGTTGGCCGTTGTGCTCTAAGCGTGCTTTCAAGCTTCTCCTTCGCTCCCAAGTATTGTTCGGTCATCAAACCTCTCCCGGACCTCGTCACTCCTTCGAGTGAGTCGTAGTCTGTGCACGTGCGCGAGCTTCGGCGAGCTTGGCTATTTCGGTCTCTTTCTCGGAATTGTCCTTGGTTAGGGCGAGATCCGAGGTCTCTTGAAGGCGAGACTTAGTCAAAAGAGATTCAATCTCTTCCTTGAGTCTCGCAACTAGATCCGTTGACTCGGTAGGGACACGACAATCGAGAAGAAAGTCTCGATTCTCGGCCTTTACTGTTCAAGTTCTGGATGGTTACTGCTTTGAACTCTCTGCTCGGTGAATACGTTCCTTTAGTAGATCGTCGCGAGGCTTGTACCACATCTAGAGGATCATACGTGGCCCGAGCACGTGTCGTGTGTCTTTGTGTGAAGAAGAGGTTATATTAAGTTTAGAAGTTACCTCGGCCTCTTCTCCGGCCGTCGGGGCGGTATTCGGTGACTCATCGAGGGCTGTCTCTGCGACCTCAAGCTGCGACGAATGCGGCTTCGTCTTGAGAAGAATATATGAATGTATCCTCCTCGGTTGAGTTGTCGGATATCTCTCCGGCTATATAGGCTGTCGTCTCTCGGCGAATTTCTTTCTCTGGCCTACCGTTCCGCTCTTTGAGCGGTGAGGGTTCGGGACAATCGTGCGATAGTGTCCCTCCTTCTTGCGGTTGTAGCGGTGGATGTTCCTGCTGCTCTTACCAGTGAGTCTTTAGACGGGTGGCGGCGGACTCCGATTTCCTTGCATTCGGTAGAAGGATTAGATTCTTCTTTCTTATGATAGTCTTTCTTACTGAAGAAGAATCTCGGTTGTATTTCCTCGGCTTTCGACTCTCTCCTTTTCCCTCGATATTTGAGAGCCATCGGTGCTTGGCGTGGGTCGGGGCACGAAGTCTCGAGAAGACTTTGCTACTAATGTGGCCACGGCTTTGCTTGAGGAAATAGGCTTGGCTCCGATCTTGCTGTTGTTGCCTTGAAGGCGTGGTCGGGCTGCGTGTCGGTTGGAGCGCTTAAGCACTTTTTGGGGTAGGCTATGCTCGAATTCCTCCGATTTTAATTACGAAAATATAACATCGGGAGTTAGAGCATTTAGATCGGAAGCGACGTAAATAAGTAGCAAATGGAAGCCACTTACGTCGGGGCGACGCTCTCAAGATCTTGGTGTTCATCTCCTTGTTGGTGAACGACCTCCCCGGCCCATTGATGACATTGACTTGATTGGTGAATCGACACTCGGCTCGTCGATGGTTTCGGTAGGCTCCATTGCAAAGGCGTCGAACCACGAAGCTCTAGCTCGAGCTTATTTTCTTTGATCCGAGGGGTTCCATGGCTTAGTACTACCAAGGCGTCCCATAGCTCTTTCGTCGTTTTGCAATCCTGTACCCTTCCGAGGTGTGAATCGGCGGCGTAGTCGGTATGGCATTACGTGCGACTTGGTCGAGGTTGTGCGGCTTCTTCTCTTCGGGCGTGAAGCGAGATTTGTCTTTGGGAACCTTAGCACCGGTTTGTGCTCCCACGCCTCCTCCGGCGGCCAAATACTACGCGTCGATCATGGGAATGATCGGTCCGACTCTAGGACATCGGCGATCTTTGTCGTAGAGTGACGTTAGGTGTGCCTCCATACGTACGCGCCCATGCCGGTGTAGTTCTCTATTGAGAACATCGGTACCATCCTAATACCCGACATATCGAGACATTGTAAGAGTAACGGTAGAAGGATCCTTTGAAAAGATGCTTATGCGGTGAAAACGGTTTTCGGGATCGGTTCGAGAGGACCGGTATTTCGAGCCGGCGATCGGTTGAACACCGTGTGCTCGATACCAATTGTTGGTCGGAGACGATAAGTCGGGTGTAGGGGGGTGAATACACTTGAGCTCGGTTTCTTTTTCTCAATGAAGGTCGGGTGAGTTGATGATTGCAAGCGATGAACGATGCCAAATAAGCCTTCGATCACGGGACGAGTGAGTCGGCCATGCGAACTCTCTCCTACTTGTTGTCGGTACTTTGAGAATCGGTCGGAGGGTCGTTGTACGGAAAATGTGGGGCCCGAAATTCGTCTCTTTTGAAAACATGTTTTAACAAATTAAATCTTTTGGTCATGCGCTTTATAAAAATACGTTTTATGCAAGCTTATGATTTTCAAGTCGGTTGAATGCTATGCGATAAAACGGTAAAAAGAACACAAGCGATTTAACGTGGTTCGAATACGCAAGATCCTACGTCTGCGGTCCCGAACAAAGGCGGGGAGAACATCGTTGATTATTACGAGCAAGCCCCGGCGGGGACAATTGTCTGCCTTGGGACGGTTCCCTCTAAGTTATAGTCCTTAGCGACTTTACAATCCAAACCTAAGTACGAAAGGGAAGGGAATTTTCTCCAGCGAGAAGGAGTTCTTACAATAAGAACAATTCACTAAATGTGAACTCCTTCGAATCTAAGCTATAAATATGACAATGAGCTTAGTCTAGAGAAGAAAGGGATGTAAGAACTCTAGAGAGAAAAACTAAGAAATCTTCTAAGTATGCAAGTTTTCCTCTGGATGATCTTTGAGTGTTCTAGAGCGTTTATGAACTTGAGCTTGTCCCTTTTGAAATTCCTTTTTTTTGGAGCTTCAAAAACTTCTCTATTTATAGTTGTGAGTTATGACATATGTCCGTTGGAGGCGGCGATGCCACGTGTCACAAGCTTCCAAGAAAAACGGCCGTTAATTTGAGCTGTTGCGGCGGGGGCGGTTAATGCTGTTGTTCATGAGGGCGGCTTTCTTGTGTAGAGTAGGTAAGCGTTGTCGGCTTCTCATTGGTCGAGGTTTGTAGTTGGTGAGAATGTCAGAGTTGACCGTTCAACAACCTCGTATGTCTTCTGCTGAACTTTTCGATAAGACTTGAATAGCTGGGTCGCTTTTACGCGGGATACGGTGGGCGAAAAGTCTCTGTCTTCTTTAGTCGAGTCGGGCGACACGGCATCTTCGGGTAGGTCGGTGGCGACTACGAAGGTGCGTGCTTGTTTGTTCTTCGGCGATGACTATCGGTGGGAGTAGTTTTCTGCGATGATTTGTCGGTGATGCTCTGTCTTCGGCGAGTTGGAAGATCAGGGCTTTGGCCGAAAGAACACAAGCGATTACACGATGACGTGGGGTTACGAAAATATCTTCGACGGAAGATCGGTTCAACAATTACCCCGTACGGGACTTAGACAAAAATAATAAACAATACACCAAGTCCCAACCTATACATTAGCTAATCCTAACGACACGCTAATCTCACGATATCGGCTAGGTTTTGGGATCTTCAATTCCATAGTACTACTATGATTTCCCCCGATTTTCTTTTAGCAGGAAACAACGGTGAGTATCATCTCTTGGCTCGTATCCAACGGTATGAGAGAGACTTTTCGAGAGATATAAAGTATAAGAGTTTGAGGTGGGTAGTGAATAAGGTGGTCTCCACTTTATTTTAGAATTACGAGTTTAATTTTTTCTATTTATGGAAACGTGGCCGAAATAAAGGGCAACCCGAATAAAAAAATAAAATTGTTATATCAGGACGAAGATAGTATTAGGGAAGTCTTCCACTCCCAAAATAAATTAGACGAATTACCTAATTGCAAAAAAAAAAGGTTATACCATGTCCTCCATCCGTCCCCTTATTTATATCGTATTGAGATTAGACACGAAAAATAAAATAGTGTTTTTAAAGGTATAAAGTATGGTAGGTATAAATGGGCGAAGATCTTCTATCCTAGAATTGAATTCCCACTACTTGTCTCTCCAATCAGGTAATGACGCGTGTATTTTAACTTAAGTAAATATATATTTAATTAATATTTGATATTTAATTTAATGATAAAAAGAAATCTTATAACTACTCATGTCACCACCTAATTAATGGAACATAGTGAGACTATAGTTGCGGATAGAAAATCATTAGCCGGTATAAAGTGGCAGCATAAAAGTAAAAGATGTTGGGGTCCACTTGTTTAGATTGATTGTGGTTCGCTCATTTACTTTTATTTTAGAAATGAGATACTATTCATGTTTTATTGGGATTTAACACGAAGATAACGATAATGTGTGATAAGTATAAAGTAGTGATATACATGTAATATTTTCTCCAATCAGGTAATGACGCGTGTATTTTAACTTAAGTAAATACTCCCTCAGTCCCGCTATTTGTGGCTCGCTTTCCCGAAAGGGGTGTCCAGATTATTTGTGGTCACTTTCCTAATTTGGTAAAAAATTATTATCATATCTTCTTCTCTATCAATCTTCTCTCTCTACTTTATTACATTCTCTCTCCTACTTTATCAACATTTCTCTCCTACTTCTCTCATTATCTTTCTCATCTTATCTCTCATACTTTATCATCTACTCCCTCTCTCATACTTTATCATCTACTCTCTTAATTCCCGTGCAGAAGCCAATTGAGCCACAAATAGCGGGACGGAGGGAGTATATATTTAATTAATATTTGATATTTAATTTAATGATAAAAAGAAATCAGATAAAGATAATGTGTGATAAGTATAAAGTAGTGATATAAATGTAATATTTTCACGTACTATGCAAAAATTTAAAATTTAAATTATATGTATTATATTAAGACATTATTTATGTTTAATTGTAGTCCACTATTTGTCTTATTGAAATTTGACACGAAGATTAAGAGAGTGTGTGTAAAGTTATAAAGTTGTGGTATAAATGTATTACTCTCTCCGTCCCATTATTTATGTCCATTATACCGAAATAAATATTCCATTATTTATGTTCACTACATAAAATAGAAATAAATTACACAATTTTTCAACCTCCTAAACCCACCCCTTTTTCCCTCAATACCTTAATCCTAGTACTCATTTCAAAGTGAACATAAACAATTAAACAAACATTATTTATGTACCATGTATAAATCTATATTATACACATTATTATATAAACTAAAAATAGGACGGACAGTAATATAAAGCATTTGACTCTTTTAAATTGAATGTCCTTTTGTAATAATTCTGTACTATCCAATTTCAACTTATGATCAGCGGTTGATTTTCTCATTTACTTTTTGGAAAATACTCAAGAGTTGTTAAAATCAATAATTATTAAAAACTGATATAGCATTTGAATAAATACAAACACGAAAAATTTACAATTACTACACAACAATAAAGTTCACGTAGTTAGTATTTAAACCGATTAATAATTGAAATACTCCCTCAATAAATAATTGAAAGACTGAAAAATCATCAATCCCCAATCTTTAAATTTTTTTTTATCACTTTTATCTCATGTCATTTCAAAAAACACTATACCTTTTGGGTAATAAATCACTAAGCTCCTTGCAATTAAAACTAACGTCAATTTTAAAACTAACGGTAGTCAAGTTTTATTAATCTTAAATAAAAATATTGCCATAAAAAAGTCCTTTTTTTCTTCTCAATTTTGTTTTTTGTTCTCCCGTACCAAACCTTGATCCCTCTTTTCTTTTATTTTCTTCTCAATTGTCAATTCCTCTCAGCAACATTTCTTCTCTTTTCTTCTAAATATTCCCTTTGTTATACCATAAGAAAATCATCTCCAATGCTTTGGTAATTGCATTTAGTATTTAGAAAACACGAAAACAAAAAATTTGAACGTGCAAGAATTGATGAAACTTGCGGAAGAGATTTGCAATAGACGCGGATTTAGATCTCTTTCCCGCGCTTTCTCCCTCTAGAAACACATAATTTCCCATATAGATTATAAAAGAGAAAGGCGAGTGGGGATATGATGGTGATGTTTCGTTTATGAAAATTAGCATCTACAGCACCTGTTGGCTGTTCTGTTAGCTGTTTCCTCTCATATTGGAATATTAATTCTACATAAAAACATGTTTTTGACTATCCAAGAACCAGTATGATAAGATTTGAAGATCCCAAACCCCTAGTTGAATGATGAACCTTGTATAATGTGATAACTTAGTTGAGTTCAGCGTGTTAGGAACTTAGTAGGCTAGCTAGAATTCAGTAACTGATAGGATTCAGTAGATCATCTACCGTTCAACCAAAGAACTTAGCATCAGGAACTCAGTTGAGAATGTTATAACCCATTTGAATCTACAAAGGAATTCGAGCCACGGGCGAAATCTCGGAAGAATGGAAGTAAGAGACAATTTAGTAAAAGGTCTGAGGAATCAGAGGAAGTCAACTCAGCATGCTATTGGAGTTTGAACAACCCTTACCTACTCGCTAACATCGACCAATGAGAAGCCGCCAGCACTGTACCTGCTCTGACACAAAGCTGCTTCCTAGACTGAAAAAGAGGGAATCTCTACAGTACCATTCAAATTGAAGATGACCGTTTTTCTTGTCGTTTTCGACACGTGTCTAGACTCTCTCCAGTAGATCTATTCATTCGTCGAGACTATAAATAGAGAAGAGTCTTCACGGAGAGAAGATAATCAACGGGAACACAATCATTCAAGCGAACAAATACATTAGCAAACTTAAAGTCAAACCCAGCGAAGAACTTGCATACAGAGAGATCATTTCTAAATCTTCACTCTAGAGTTTCATCAGTTCCATTTCTCTATTCTAAGCAAGCTTATTGTAACATCATTAGCTTAGAAAACTCGAAGGAGTTCAGCTTTCTGAACTGTTCTTATTGTAAGAACTCCTTCATAGTCGGAGAAAATCAAACCTCCGCGGTTGAAGCTGTCAAAGTCACTACGACTATAAGTAGATATACATCCCGGCCAACGACACATTAACTAAAACTTGCTCGGTATAAGCAAACAAGGCTGTATCTTGTCTAGTGAATAGATCCAGCCGAGACTTGCTCGGTATAAACTAATTCAAGAACTCCTGTTTTGTTCGGGATAATGGATATAGGATCTTGTGTATCCGAACAACTTTAAGAATTACGTGTTGATTTTATTGTTGTACTGATTACTGTTCATACTTGCATAAAACTGACTTTTAGTCAATCAACATAAAACAGATTTTTGGGCCTACACTTCTGCACACAATATCTAATACTGAACTACTGTTCACTTACTAAAGTCAGTAGATAGGACTTAGTAGAAGGTTACTCTGCCCACGCGATCTAGAAAACTTATTTTGTCAACTGACTAGTTCAAGAGGCTAGTTCAGTAGCAATATTCAGTAGCACTGACTTTCGCGTTTAAATTGAAATTTGCATTCAAGTGTATACATCCCCCCCTCCCCGTCCTCTACACCTGAAGGCTCGTTTCTGGACCAACACAAAGTATTAAAATTAAATATTTATTTTAAATGAAAGGGCTTAATGATTTCTAATAAAAAAAATTATGAGTATGTAGTTAAACCTCTCTAAATTAATATTATCTGGAATGTGAGATTTTATTATTTTAGAGAGATATTAATTTATCTATAATTTAATATTTATTAATTTAAAGAGAATTTTCGAACTTCAATGTCACAGCCCGATTTTCTGAAAAGGGGCGTGTGACCAAGTGTAGTACAATATGAATAAACAATTCAAGATTTGAGATTTTTAAATAATATTACAAAGCAGTATGGAAAATATGAAATTTAAAATATCTCCATTAAGTCAAGGACGGTTCAAATAATGATAAGTTTCTGATCACATGGAAAGATAATAACCAATGACTATGAAGAGTTCAGAGTCGCAATGAATAGTTGGGTTACATTCCTCGAATTTGGCAAAAATCATTGAGTATGTCGGAATCCAGTTTATTTGACAGTAATCCCTTTTTCCTCGGCTCCGTCCGTCAGTACTAGTGTACTCAGTGGGTAGAGCAGTTGGAAACACGTTTAAAAACAGTTTATCCATGCATGAGGTATGACTTGGAGGGTTTTAAAAAAAGGAAACTGCTCCAAGTATACAAAAACATTTATCATTGGGTGCGCACATCTGTGTCACATTTACCCGTTACTTCTACCATATCATTCATAAATTGGGCCTTGGCCCTCGAGTCGAAACTCGAGGGGTCCCTCATAAATTGGGCCTTGGCCCCGAGTCGAACTCGAGGGGGTCCCGTAACATGTTAGCATCCGGTACACAAGGGGATCAGTCATTGTGCTACTAACATCATACATGTACGTACTTTCTTGATAACCCTCATCTGGCGTGTTAGGCCAGATGAGAGCCTCGATCGATCTATCACGTAGAAGCATTAAACAGGTGAATGCACAAAAACTTTCATGGATAAACATAGTTCATAGAGCTCGATAACTCAAACATAATTTTAAGAAAATATTACCCACCTCGTGGCGCTATACTTTATCGGCAACTTTATCCGAGGGTTACCGCCTTACTTAGAGGGTCCTACAATAGGGACCTAAATCCGGTTAGGTACGGATCCCCAATATCCTAGAATTTCATCAAATTCTAGTCACACAATTGTCTCTCAGAAATAAGGATTTTTGGTCACGAAGGCGGATTTTATTTTGACTATTTTCTTCGAAATAAGAATTCGTCTTTCATCATTCCTGTTCGGGCACAACTCGTTCACATCTTCGTAGGATTCTCTTCACATATGGTAAATAATTAGATTTTGGCATTTGAAGGGATATTTGAGGTTAATGGTATTTTTGGAAGTGATACTCGCAGCAACTTTCGGCTTTATTTTCGGACGATCCGACCGCCGGTCTTTGACGAAAGTTCACGTGTAGATTCTGCCCCAGGAGGGTTACAAGTCTGTAGAAGTAAGTTTTCCGATCGGGCGTCGTTACGACATCGAGAATGGCCTCCGAACTTGAGTCGGCGAGGCTGTGGCGGTTCTGCCAGTGTGCCTTCGCGGGCTCGTATCTTCTTCGTCCGAACTCCATTTTATGCGTCAAGCATGGTTTTGGAAAGCCAACGAACTCAGATTTCTCTCAGCATCAGGTTCGGTGAGTTTCGATAAGGAACGAAGCTCCTAGGCTATTCTAAAGTTGGGGGTTTCAGCACATCCCGGGGAAGGATGGCGTTTCGGTGGTGCCTTTTCGTCGATCCGTAACTTCTTGATACGATCTCCAATTGACAAACGGAAAAGTTCTGGAGATTCCTTGAATGACAAGGTTCGATACGGTATAGGGCTTGGGGTTTCCAGATTTTACGGCTGTTCACAAAATATCTCTCAAAACGGGTGGAGCTAAGCCTCATTTCCATAGAAATTTTAACGGGTTCGGCATTTTCCGGACGGCTTACAGTCGATGTTTGAGTGAGTGATCTCTTCGATCGGAGCTCGGTTTGCGATCGAAGCTATGTTTAGGAAACCTTGTTTATCAAGGTTTGCGTGGGTGTCGATTTTAGAGAATTATGAGTTCGGTCGAGGTCGTGAAAATCGGGTCGGAGACTTCGTTGCTCACGTTTCCGCCAACCGGCCGGTTTTGAGTTGGCGTTTTTGACGGGCGTAACTTTTTGGTCCGAGCTCCAAATCTCGAGAGACAAGCGGCGTTGGAAAGTCCGTAGATGTGGCTTTCCAACGATATGGTTTTCAAAGGGGTTTCGGCAATACACGGCGTGTTGGGGACGCTCGAACAAGGCTGCTCCGCGAGTCCGAAAATGCTAGAGCGATTCGGCGGTACAAGTTCGACGTTGAATGACTTCGTGGTTCGGACTCCGTTTGTGAACCTAGAGGTGCGTTAGGAAGCTTGTAATCATGGCTCTTCGACGGTGTGGACGTACGGGCAAAGGGGTCGATCCACAAGGTATGGGGAGGGTCGGGAAAATCGCTGCTGCGGCGCGTAGAGGCGAGGCGGCTTCGGTTTGCCATTTTCGACTTGCATAACTCCCCGGTTCGGGACCCGATTCACGTCTCGTTTGGTGCGTTAGAAAGCCGAAAGTAAGTTCTTTCTAAGGGTGTCCAGAGATGTGCGGTCTCGCAACGAGGGGATGCGAAAAAAAAAAAAGCTAAAGCTTCATTGGTTAACGGCAGGGTAGCGATTTGGATAGGGACTCAAGTTCGTTTCGGCAAGATCGAAAATGGATTGTATGAGCATATAAAATGTGATTATTCTGCTCTTAGCTATTTCTAAGCTCTAATATCAGTTATGGTTCTAAAACTTCGAAGGATATTGATAAAAACGTTGTTGAAGCATTTTATCGAACACATGGCGTGCATTAGCCGAATAAGTGTAAGATTCAAAGTTCAATATTCGGTTTTGCCCAATTCCATCGACATGCGATTTCACGGTAGGGATATCAAGTATTTAGCTAATATTACCGGGTTTGGCCCCCCAATATCGGACGAGAAAAACAAGAAAAGCAATACCACAATAACAAGACACATTTGAGCATTAAAAGGAAACAAAAACTGCATTCACACATAATTCGAATCTACGTAGAAATGTTACGAAGGGCTAACAATAATCTAAGAAGAAATTGTGGAGAAATCGTTACCCCACTTTCCTCCTCTTCCGACTTCGAGTTCGATTCCTCGACGGCGCTTGTTCTCTCTCGGAAATACTTGCGAGGACATGAGAGTGAGAGAGAGATAGAGTGTGCAAGGAAGGGAGAGTGTAGAGTTGTGAGTTATATAGGCACGTCTTCTTCCTTCCGCCGGCGAGTCCTGCCATAGGGGAGGTGGGCGGAGCATGATTCTTCCTTGGCGTGTTGGCAGACGTATGTTTGGGCGGTGATAAGATGTCGTGAGATCAAAGAACGTGGGAGAGGGAGAGGGAGAGTGGGTGAAGGGGCGGTGGAAATGAAACTCTCTGCCATTCTCCCCTTTTTTATTATTTAAGTATACATATGTATATATAATAATAATAGGCGTGCCGATATAAAATTCGAAATTATCCGAATTTCGTGAAATGCTCAAAATACTTCGTAATTACTCGAAATGCGTCGATAATTAAATCTGACGAAATTGTGTTTCCATTAGGGATTTATTCGAAATTAATAATCGATCTTATTTATTAAAATATCCGGGGTATTACATCCTACCCTCCTTAAAGAAAAATTTCGTCCCGAAATTTACGGCTCTGGGAACTCTAGCTCGAGGTATGAGACCTCATTTTATCTTCTAGCTCCCAAGTTGCTTCCTCTTGTCCGCGATGACTCCATAAGACCTTGACCAGAGCGATCTGCTTGTTCCTCAGGTTCTGAGTCTTTCGGTCGAGTTTCTGCACTGGTCGTTCCTCATAACTCAAATCTTGAGCTTGGACTACCTCATATAGTTGATCACGTGCTTTGGATCGAAAATGTACTTTTATAGTGTGAGACGTGAAACACATCATGTATGTTTCCAGACTAGGTGGCAGCGCTAATCTATAGGCTACGGGCCCAATTCTTTCTAAGATTTCGAAAGGACCTATGAAACGGGGTCGTGGTTTTCCTCTTTTGCCGAATCGCACTACACCCTTTGAAAGGGGAAACTCTCGGGGGAAGACTTTGTCTCCTACATTCAACTCTAGATTGGTTCGACGTTTGTCTGCATACGAATTTTGTCTATCTTGATCCTCCTGGACTCTTTGTTTTATTAACTCCACCTTCTCTATCATCTGTTGCACCAACTCTGGTCTCAAAAGTTTCCTCTCACCTACTTCATCCCAATAAAGAGGCGATCTGCATTTCGGCCGTACAACGCTTCATAAGGAGCCATTCCGATTGTGGCCTGGTGGCTATTGTTGTAGGTAAACTCCACGAGAGGTAGTATGTCTTCCCAACTTCCGCCTTTGTCAGTGATCACTGCCCGCAACATATCTTCTAATACTTGAATAGTTCTTTCTGATTGGCCGTCGGTCTGAGGGTGGTAAGCGGTGCTGAAGTTCAACTTTGTACCCGACGCTTCATTCAAACGAGGCCAGAATTGTGAGGTGAATCTCGAGTCGCGGTCAGATGTGATGGAGACAGGTACACCGTGAAGACGTACTATTTCTTTTACGTATATCTTGGCGAACCTATCTAATCCTAGCTTCATGTGCACTTTGGTAAGAAGTGTGCTTGACTTGGTAAGAGCGATCCACTCACGACCCATATAGCGGGGTTTCCACGAATTGATCTCGGCAAACTTACTACGAAATCCATGTTTATGTGCTCCCATTTCCATTCAGGAACAGGTAGTGGCTGCAATGTCCCGTACGGTCTTTGGTGCAAGGCTTTAACTTGTTGGCACGCGAGGCATCGTTCTACGAACATCGCTACGTCTCTCTTCAAGCCTCTCCACCAGAATTTCTCTCTCAGATCTTAATACATTTTTGTGCTTCCGGGGTGAGCGGTGTAAGGGGTATCGTGAGCTTCACTCATAATTTCGCTCTTAAGTTCTTCGTTTTGGGGCACGCACAGCCTATTGCCGAACATAAGGGCATTATCTTTAGCTTCATAGAACTCCTTTGTGTCTCCTGCTCTGGAGGCGCGACGCATCTTTTTTTCTAGAAACCCGTCTGACCTCTGGGCTTCTACGATTCGTCCTCGCAAGTCAGGGGTAGCTATCATCGCGGCTACGTATCCTAATACTGTCTCAGGAGGGCGTACAACTTCTAATCTCAGTGTAGCGAATTCTCGTCTTAGCTCTTCTTGCTTAGTTAAGAGGAATCCTAACTTAGCCTTGGTCTTTCGACTCAGCGCGTCTGCTACCACGTTCGCCTTCCCAGGATGGTAGTTTATTGTACAGTCGTAGTCCTTCACTAGCTCTAGCCATCTCCTTTGTCTCATATTAAGCTCCTTCTGTTCGAAGAAGTACTTTAAGCTCTTGTGGTCGGTGTAGATTTCGCACTTTACGCCGTAAAGGTAGTGCCTCCATATCTTTAGTGCATGCACGACCGCTGCTAACTCCAAATCGTGGGTGGGATAATTCAACTCGTTCAATTGGCGGGACGCGTAAGCTATCACCTTCCGATTCTGCATAAGCACACAACCAAGACCCAGTTTCGAGGCATCCGTATACACCACGAAACCTTGGTTCTCCTCCGAACCTTGCTAACACTTTGGGCGATCGTTAGCTTCACCTTGAAGTTCTTGAAAGCTCTTCTCACGGTCGTCGGACGAAATAAATTTAGTCCCTTTCCTCACAAGTTGTGTCATAGGTCTGGCCAGCTTGGAAAATCCTTCAATGAAACGCCTATAATATCCTGCCAAACCTAGAAAGCTTCTTATATAACTAGCGTTCTTCGGAGTCCTCCATTCTTTCACTGCTTGGACCTTGGCTGGGTCTACCTTGATTCCTTCGGCCAATACGATGTGGCCGAGGAACATTACTTCCCTAAGCCAGAATTCACACTTACTGAATTTGGCAAATAGTTTTTCCGCTCTTAAAGTTTCCAGTACTATGCATAAGTGGTCTTCGTGTTGCTCATCACTCTTGGAGTAAGTAAGGATATCGTCAATAAATACCAGAACGAACTTGCCGAGGTATTGGTGAAATACTCGATTCATCAAGTCCATGAACACTGCGCGGTGCATTCGTCGACCTAAAAGGCATTCCGATAAGCTCGTAATGTCCATAACGTGTTGTGAAAGCCGTTTTTTTTTTTTTTTTTTTTTTTTTTACATATCTTTAGCTGGTGGTAGCCGGATCTCAAGTCAATTTTGGAGAACACAGTGGCGCCCTTCATTTGGTCGAAAAGATCATCTATTCTTGTTTTGACCAAAGTCAAACTTATAAGGGATAAAGTCAAATACGACGTTATCTAGTGTGTCGCTCCAACTACAAGATAATCACTTTTACGAACTTATAGCTTCTAAATCACAAAGGTGTTTCGAGTCGTCAATGGTCGAGGGAACCGAATACAACAATTCATTAATCACTTTGAATTGTACATTAAGTAGAACTGTTTTACCAAGGGATTAGGAAACTCAAATTTTTTCCTTTTTCTGAAGCTAAGTAAAAAGGATGGGAAAATCAAACGACACTTTTTCGGCAAAGAGTAATATGGGCTTGCAATCCCAAACATACAAAAGTTTGAAAACTCGAGTAATGTTCACGTTTTCACAAAAATTTCTTTTGAGGATGGGTAGTGAAGTGCTCATAATAGCTTACTAACTTTCAAGTCTAGTGATTCTAGTCTAGACTTACATGAAAGATCCTTCAATTTCAAAGCAAAACAAAACTATTCGATAGAATTGTATGGTAAAATTCAAATTTTTTACTCAAGGAAAGAAACAACAATTATAAAGGTGATGCGTTGTTGAAAAGAAAATTCAAACAACACATAATCAAGTAAAAATAAACATGGTAATTGATGGTGGTTATTAATAAGGAGTCGTCTATGAGAAGACATTTACAATGTTCAAGAAAGTGGGATAGTTATCAAGGAGATTACGGACCATCGAAACACAAGGCCCAATTTCTCTACAAAAGTTTGGATGATGCATATCAAATGAAGAATCTTGACAACATACTGAGCAAATCAAGGGAAATAGAGGGTACATAATCAGGTATTATGAGACAAGAGTATCAATTTCATCCGTCTTGCTTTTCGTCAACCGCATCAAACGCAATTATTTATCCACATGTCGTCTCTTAGAAAATGTTGTGATTGCTCTTTTATACTAGTTTTGAGTCTTGATTGGTGTCAAATATTTTGCTATACTGGAAATCGAGAATAATATCTATGTTGCCATTGTTGTCTACTTACTAATGTCTATCTTCTCAAGGACTTCAAAAGATCCCATAAAACGGGATTGTAGCTTGCCTCTATGGCCTCTTGTGTCTCGTCATATCTTGCAGGGCTGGCCAAAAATTTTGACAATTCGATCCCCTGATCATCTTGGCGGTTCTCATAGTAGAGGTGGCTGGAACTCCTCCATCCAATTTTACATCGCGAGAAATCATTTCTTCCCTTTCGAGGGATTGAGGAATAATATTCCTATCATGACAAACTATGTTGCATAGTTTTCAGTTAGCCGGTCCATTCCTAAGATTTCATGGAGGTAACATACATGTCTGCCAAAAATCTTGCCGCCAAGGTTCAGCATTTAAGCCTAGAAATCATTGTCCTATTTGTTATGTCCATTTCTAGATCACGATTTGTTCTTTCAATATCTAGGTTCATTAGGCCACGTTCGAAAGAATAGAGTGTGAAGTTCCAACATCAAAAGTATTGCACCAAATATGTCAGTGGTGTCAATAGTACTGACTAGGTTCTCATCATTCCATGCAACTAAGTAATACTTAGAGCACTAATCTTGTGTTCAAGTGATCTAACCTGCATCCGTGAACTAAATTTCAAAAGTATCAATGTATTATCATAAAAGCAGTAGGGGAGGTGGATGATGTTACCAACACACCATGCTATCGTCATAACATATCATATAGTTTCAGAAACTCTCATCAACGGAATTTCAAATTATCTGTCGAAAACATTTTCTTCATCAAAAGGATTTTAAAATCGTATGATCATATTTCGCTTTAGCTTCAGGGACGCATAGATCCCACTATGAAAACCTTTCTTTTCATAAAACTTTATCACATGAGCTCATAGAGCATTAATGAACATGAGTTCCTTTTGTCGAGTGGACTCTTCCAGTACGACCATAACTTTATTCTTTAGGTCATGTGATTTCAACATAACTCAACATGACAACTTTCTCATTTCATGCTTCCTTTCAAGCAAATACCATTTTGTGCGCACTTTCATAAGCAAATTTTGAAACAAGGCTTTAGAAGAAAATACTTGTAGTCGAGGGCACTGCGACGGCGAGCCGAGGGTTGTCAAATATCATAAAAGTCCAGAGATTCTATTCTAGACTTAACATGAAATGCATTTTTTTTTTCCCAAAAGCGGAACAAATCTTGAAATCTAGGGGAGCGAGTCTAGATTTCCTTGAAAGACGGTTTAGGTCCGGAGCGGAACGAACTGCTCTGATACCATTATGTCACAGCCCAATTTTCTGAAAAGGGGCGTGTGACCAAGTGTAGTACAATATGAATAAACAATTCAAGATTTGAGATTTTTAAATAATATTACAAAGCAGTATGGAAAATATGAAATTTAAAATATCTCCATTAAGTCAAGGACGGTTCAAATAATGATAAGTTTCTGATCACATGGAAAGACAATAACCAATGACTATGAAGAGTTCAGAGTCGCAATGAATAGTTGGGTTACATTCCTCGAATTTGGCAAAAATCATTGAGTATGTCGGAATCCAGTTTATTTGACAGTAATCCCTTTTTCCTCGGCTCCGTCCGTCAGTAGCAGTCGCTCAACCTGAAAAAAATGTTTTTGAAAAGATTTGGGGCTGAGTACTAGTGTACTCAGTGGGTAGAGCAGTTGGAAACACGTTTAAAAACAGTTTATCCATGCATGAGGTATGACTTGGAGGGTTTTAAAAAAAGGAAACTGCTCCAAGTATACAAAAACATTTATCATTGGGTGCGCACATCTGTGTCACATTTACCCGTTACTTCTACCATATCATTCATAAATTGGGCCTTGGCCCTCGAGTCGAAACTCGAGGGGTCCCTCATAAATTGGGCCTTGGCCCCCGAGTCGAGACTCGAGGGGTCCCGTAACATGTTAGCATCCGGTACACAAGGGGATCAGTCATTGTGCTACTAACATCATACATGTACGTACTTTCTTGATAACCCTCATCTGGCGTGTTAGGCCAGATGAGAGCCTCGATCGATCTATCACGTAGAAGCATTAAACAGGTGAATGCACAAAAACTTTCATGGATAAACATAGTTCATAGAGCTCAATAACTCAAACATAATTTTAAGAAAATATTACCCACCTCGTGGCGCTATACTTTATCAGCAACTTTATCTGAGGTTACCGCCTTCCTTAGAGGGTCCTACAATAGGGACCTAAATCCGGTTAGGTACAGATCCCCAATATCCTAGAATTTCATCAAATTCTAGTCACACAATTTGTCTCTAGAAATAAGGATTTTTTGGTCACGAAGGCGGATTTTATTTTGACTATTTTCTTCGAAATAAGAATTCGTCTTTCATCATTCCTGTTCGGGCACAACTCGTTCACATCTTCGTAGGATTCTCTTCACATATGGTAAATAATTAGATTTTGGCATTTGAAGGGATATTTGAGGTTAATGGTATTTTTGGAAGTGATACTCGCAGCAACTTTCGGCTTTATTTTCGGACGATCCGACCGCCGGTCTTTGACGAAAGTTCACGTGTAGATTCTGCCCCAGGAGGGTTACAAGTCTGTAGAAGTAAGTTTTTCCGATCGGGCGTCGTTACGACATCGAGAATGGCCTCCCGAACTTGAGTCGGCGAGGCTGTGGCGGTTTCTGCCAGCTGTACTTCGCGAGCTCGTATCTTCTTCGTCCGAACTCCATTTTATGCGTCAAGCATGGTTTTGGAAAGCCAACGAACTCAGATTTCTCTCAGCATCAGGTTCGGTGAGTTTCGATAAGGAACGAAGCTCCTAGGCTATTCTAAAGTTGGGGGTTTCAGCACATCCCAGGAAGGATGGCGTTTCGGTGGTGCCTTTTCGTCGATCCGTAACTTCTTGATACGATCTCCAATTGACAAACGGAAAAGTTCGGAGATTCCTTGAATGACAAGGTTCGATACGGTATAGGGCTTGGGGTTTCCAGATTTTACGGCTGTTCACAAAATATCTCTCAAAACTGGTGGAGCTAAGCCTCATTTCCATAGAAATTTTTCGGGTTCGGCATTTTCCTGACGGCTTACGGGTCGATGTTTGAGTGAGCGTATCTCTTCGATCGGAGCTCGGTTTTGCGATCGAGGCTATGTTTAGGAAACCTTGTTTATCAAGGTTTGCGTGGGTGTCAGTTTTAGAGAATTATGAGTTCGGTCGGGTCATGAAAATCGGGTCGGAGACTTCGTTGCTCACGTTTCCGCCAACCCGGCGGTTTTGAGTTGGCGTTTTTGACGGGCGTAACTTTTTGGTCCGAGCTCCAAATCTCGAGAGACAAGCGGCGTTGGAAAGTCCGTAGATGTGGCTTTCCAACGATATGGTTTTCAAAGGGGGTTTCGGCAATACACAGCGTGTTGGGGACGCTCGAACAAGGCTGCTCCCGCGATCCCGAAAATGCTAGGCGGTTCGGCGGTACAAGTTCGACGTTGAATGACTTCGTGGTTCGGACTCCGTTTGTGAACCTAGAGGTGCGTTAGGAAGCCTGTAATCATGGCTCTTCGACGGTGTGGACGTACGGGCAAAGGGGTCGATCCACAAGGTATGGGGAGGTCGGGAAAATCGGCGCTGCAGCGCGTAGGGGCGAGGCGGCTTCGGTTTGCCATTTTCGACGCCGCATAACTCCCCGGTTCGGGACCGATTCACGTCTCGTTTGGTGCGTTAGAAAGCCGAAAGTAAGTTCTTTCTAAGGGTGTCCAGAGATGTGCAGTCTCGCAACGAGGGGATGCAGAAAAAAAAAAGCTAAAGCTCATTGGTTAACGGCAGAGGTAGCGATTTGGATAGGGACTCAAGTTCGTTTCGGCAAGATCGAAAATGGATTGTATGAGCATATAAAATGTGATTATTCTGCTCTTAGCTATTTCTAAGCTCTAATATCAGTTATGGTTCTAAAACTCGAAGGATATTGATAAAAACGTTGTTGAAGCATTTTATCGAACACATGGCGTGCATTAGCCGAATAAGTGTAAGATTCAAAGTTCAATATTCAGTTTTGCCCAATTCCATCAGACATGCGATTTCACAGTAGGGATATCAAGTATTTAGCTAATATTACACGGGTTTGGCCCCCAATATCGGACGAGAAAAACAAGAAAAGCAATACCACAATAACAAGACACATTTGAGCATTAAAAGGAAACAAAAACTGCATTCACACATAATTCGAATCTACGTAGAAATGTTACGAAGGGCTAACAATAATCTAAGAAGAAATTGTGGAGAAACCGTTACCCCACTTTCCTCCTCTTCCGACTTCGAGTTCGATTCCTCGACGGCGCTTGTTCTCTCTCGGAAATACTTGCGAGGACATGAGAGTGAGAGAGATAGAGTGTGGAAGGAAGGGAGAGTGTAGAGTTGTGAGTTATATAGGCACGTCTTCTTCCTTCCGCCGGCGAGTCCGCCAATGGGGAGGTGGGCAGAGCATGATTCTTCCTTGGCGTGTTGGCAGACGTATGTTTGGGCGGTGATAAGATGTCGTGAGATCAAAGAACGTGGGAGAGGGAGAGGGAGAGGGAGAGTGGGTGAAGGGGCAGTGGAAATGAAACTCTCTGCCATTCTCCCCTTTTTTATTATTTAAGTATACATATGTATATATAATAATAATAGGCGTGCCGATATAAAATTCGAAATTATTCGAATTTCGTGAAATGCTCAAAATACTTCGTAATTACTCGAAATGCGTCGATAATTAAATCTGACGAAATTGTGTTTCCATTAGGGATTTATTCGAAATTAATAATCGGTCTTATTTATTAAAATATCCGGGGTATTACATTCAATATAACAAAAATTTAACCAAATGAATATAAAAAGTTAAAAGTTTATCTATATATCATATTTAATGTTATTTTTACTACAGAAACAATGTAATATATTAATTTGTGAAGAAATAACGAATATATTCATTTAACAAACCAATACAATGCCATTGATAATGACGATTGAAAAATATTAAAGATAACACAATCCCTTTGAAACTAGTTACACACAAGGAAACTCTAGCACTCTTCACAATTTTAAGGTGCATTCGAGAAAACAATACCATAATTCTTTTATGCAATTAGAAAATTTAAATATGAGATTCAATTAGATTTAAGTTTTAAGAAAAAATAGGCTACATTAAAATCATATTTCACAAAATTATTTTAGTGTTATTGGTAATTTTAAATGATTATTAATTTATGATATTGACGGGACCATATATTTATATTGGAGTTTTCTGAAAACTATTATCTTATTGAATTTGATAACTTTTTATACTAACCTGCATCGAGACGGGAGAAAAATATAATCTTAAAAAGATTATCAATTTATCGAGTATTAAATTATAGAGGTTCTACTGTAGTTTTTTTTAAGATGAGAGGTAAAATGATACACTTCCTAAATGTCGGAATTTTTAATGGTTTTTAATGGTTTTTTCTTAATTTTTAATGGTTTTTTCTCAAATTAATTAAATAACTTTTGATTGTGGGGAGGGTTCAATTAATTAATGAAATAATTGGAACGCAACGGCGTCATTCACGACATGTACGAGAGGGGCAGAATTGTAATCTCACAAACCGTCAACTTCTGTCCTACTGGCAGACATTGAAGGGAACCAGGCTGTTCACAGCTGTAACCCATATCTCCAACCCCGCTTAGGTCAGCAGACCGCAACGGTGAAGGGAGCGGCAACAGCACCGAGTCGTTAAGTGTAAGTGGTGGGGCGCACTGCGCATCCCAAGGAGCACTCTTCCTCCTCTGCCTTCACAGAAGCTCCCTCTTTTCTCAAGAGTAAATCGAAATCCCACAACCATTCATCAATTGGATTGATGGATCCTTGTCCTTTCGTAAGGTTAACGGTGGGGAATCTGGCGCTGAAATTCCCCATCGCTACCAAGCCTGCTCTGACCGCCGTGCACCCCTCGTCGTCTCCGTGTTTCTGTACAATCAAATTCAAAAACTTCCCAATTCAGAGCGCCGTACTGCCCTACATTCCGCCAGACAACAGCAGTTTCCCCGACGGCAATTCGCAGGCTCCGGCAGCGACGTTCCACCTCACAAAATCCGATCTCGACAGGCTCACCGGGAAATCGTCTCTCTTCGCCACCTTAAAAAAGCCGCAGCTTAAAATTTCGGTATACTCCGGCCGCCACGGCGCCACGTGCGGGTTTAGTTCCGGTCGGTTGCTGGGAAAAATCTCAGTGCCGCTGGATCTGGCAACGGCGGAGTCGAGGGCGACGGTTTTCCACAATGGATGGATTAATGTGGGGAAGGAAACGAAGAACACGGCGCAGTTCCACTTGAAAGTGCGGGCCGAGCCCGACCCGAGATTCGTTTTCCAGTTCGACGGAGCGCCCGAATGCAGTCCGCAAGTTTTCCAAATTCGAGGGAATATTCGGCAGCCGGTCTTCACCTGCAAGTTCAGTTTAAGGACAGCTGACCGCAATCAACGCTCCAGGTGAAAACAAGTTACCTAATTTCATTTTAATTAAATCTATATCTGCTATGATTTACTTTTGGCTATGGGTAAAATAATCTTCAAATTCATATATAGGAAATTTCACGCCGAGATTACATTCTGATTATTTTAGGTTGAACGTCAATGCTATGCTAAATTAATGGCGGAAATTCGTTAGTGATTAAAGATGGATAATGGATAGATTATAACCGTAGACGATTGTGATTGATTGATAGGTCATTGCCATCGGAGGCAAGTTGTAATGGTCCTAGAGGTTGGTTGAGTTCGTTCGGCAGCGAAAGAGAAAGGCCGGGTAGAGAAAGAAAGGGATGGTCCATCACCATCCACGATCTCTCCGGTTCACCAGTTGCCGTTGCCTCTATGGTGACTCCATTCGTGGCCTCTACCGGTTCAGACAGGGTAAGCCCATCCAACCCCGGCTGCTGGCTAATCCTCCGCCCCGGAGACGGGACTTGGAAGCCCTGGGGCCGCCTTGAGGCGTGGCGTGAGCGTGGCTCAGCTGACGGCCTCGGTTATCGGTTTGAGCTGATTCCCGACTCAGCTGCAGCTGCTGGTATTGTGCTAGCCGACTCCACCCTCAGCTGCAGCAAGGGAGGGAAATTCGTGATAGACTTGAACGGGAATGGTGTTGGTTCCAATGCCTCCACGCCAAGAAGCACAGCCACGACCCCCGGCTGCAGCCCTCGGAGCAGCGGTGATTTTGGATACGGGCTCTGGCCTTACTGTATGTACAGAGGATTTGTAATGTCGGCAAGCGTGGAAGGCGAGTGGGGCAGTGGGAAAACTGCCCCCTTGGTGGAAGTGGGCGTGCAGCAAGTGAACTGCACGGAGGATGCCGCGGCGTTTGTGGCGTTGTCGGCGGCGCTGGATCTCAGTATGGATGCCTGCAGGCTTTTCTCTCATAAACTTCGCAAGGAACTCTGCCCACCTCAAGATATACTGTTTTAACTAGTTACGTCTTATCCCATTTGTTTTAGTGTGTGTCGATGGATTTTGAGTCGTTTCATCGGTGCAGTTGTTTGTGGTAGTGAGTTTTAGGACTAACCAAGCAAGAGCAGGGGAAATGTACAGAGGGGAAGGAAGGAAGGAATGAACGCCCGCTGTGTTTTTTGTTGAGTGTGAGGCTTTTGAATTTTTCATCTTTCTTCTTTGTTAGAAAGTTTTTGTTCTCTAAATTTGAATGAAATGATTCATCATACTCTGGTGCTTTTCTCTGTTACATTGAGGATTATTTCTTGAATCCTTTCTTGTTTTGGTTTTACTTTAGTAGATTCAGTTGTTAGGTTTTGATTAATGTAGAACTCAAACATTTTCTAAGATGAATGGATCTACAGAACATGATGTTCTATTTTGGTTGATGTTGAATAAACTAATAATGATATCGTTGCAATTCATCATAAAATATACTATCAATATTTTAAGATAGCAAATCCAACGTGTTACAGCACAGTCAAATAATGCGTTAATGACCCATGGTAGTATCCTATGCAAACTGGGTTATGTTTGGATTTGCGTGCATGCCATTGTTGAAAATTGGAGCTATAACAATATATAATTGATTAGAGATTAGATTACAGTAATACGAAATGGATGATTAGCTGTAATGCTATAAGGATTGGGTGGGTGAGGGTTGAATTAATTGATCCATATACATATAACTATGAATGATAATCATAATGTCCTACTTTCATTGATGATTTACTTAAAAAATGGTACCAATTTTGTAGTTTATCGACTGTAAGTATATCTCGTTATACTTGTAGAAAATAATAATATTTTTTATTTGTTATCTAAATAAATTAAAATGTTGTCTCAATTTATACACATTTGATAAAGGATCAGTATTCTAAATTTCCAAGCATTATGCACTATGCAAGATAATTGTCCTTTAATAAGTATACATCTGTTACACGCCGATGTTGCTCAATCTGAATTCTCTATCCCATTTTCTTGTATTCCACTCGTGTTTCACTTACATTTTAATTGTAAGCATCTAGGTGCATACGATAATCTTAAAATTCAAATTGTAAGCATTTAAATGCTTATAGTTAAAAATGACAGTAGGACACGAATGAAAGTTTACTACGCAGCTCGTTAACAGAAGATCTTACTAGGCAGCTCGTTGCCTCGGTCCGGGTCTATGACCATTATGAAATCCTCCAATTCTCGTGGATTATTTAAAACTGATTGTCTGCCAATATAAATTCAAATTACTGTATCACGACTTGACTTTATTTAAAATATACATACAAATTAGTTTATCACATAAAGTTTATTCCAGGATATATATCTTTCATCCGAGTGATATTCTGGTCTAAGAACATCATTGTCCTTTATTGGGACATTATATTTTATATTAAATAAATTCTATAACAATTAGAGCATATTTGTTCATAAGGAAATTATTATTTTCTATTTAAAAAATAGTAGTATTATACTCCCTCCGTTCCATTATTCATATTTTATAGGGAATGGGCATAGAGTTTAAGGAGAATGTGGTTAAGTGTTTAGGTGGTGGGTCCAAGTTAATGAATTTGCTAATATTTCTCACTCCTCGTTCCTGATTCGGTGGCTGATAGAAATACTAAAGTATTACTTTTTCTCTTTCTTCTCTCTTGATTTCTGAATGGAGAAATTAGCTTTGCTTTTCCATCTTTTTCGGTGGCAACTCAAATAAATGGCGACAACGCAAAACAAAATTATAGCTAAGTAACAATGTCTCCAAAATTCAGTAAAATTTTAAAAAATTTAAACACAAGACAATTCAAATTCAGAAGTTTCTATATAATCCCTTCAATACTGCCACAATTACAACCCTTTCGAAACCAAACAAAATCCAAAATCCAAAATCCAACAGAAATTCTACAAACCATAGAGCAAGAAATGCTTGATCACCATTCTTCCAAAAGTAAGAGCTGCTAGTACTCGAACAAGAAACAATGCAAAGAAGAAAAGATCTCACTACCACGTAAAGGAACTTGATTCCGCAATTTATGTTGAGCAATTTGAAGGACGAAAATCTTGTAAAGGGCAAGGTGACGGAGAAGGGGGAAGGTGACGGAGGTCGACAATCAATGGGGTTGCTACCGAAGACCCTAGCGACCTTTAGGTTGAAGTAAAAAAACAAAGAGCTAATGGTGAAAGCCATTAATTCATAGTCAAGAAAATCGAATAAAGCAATGAGCAAAAGTGTTGGTCCCAAGAGTACATTCAGGTGTAGAGGGGGGGGATGAATACACCTGAAAACCGATTTCTCAACTTAAAACGCGAACAATCCTTTTCAGGAGAGTGCCGTACTGAACAAGTTCAGCAGACTAGATAAGCTGTTCTGAATCGCGTGGCAGAGTGACTGACTCTACTGAGGCTCGCTAGGCCGACCGGAGTCGAATCCGTACCGATCGAGATAGAGTTCGGTAGTGCGGAAATGTGTAGGCCCAAATTCGGTTGAGTTAGGAAAACGTTTTTATCAAAATAGTTTCAGTAGATTAGTGCAGTCGATTAAGTTTTCTGAAACTCAGTTGAATGATTTGAAAGATATATTTTCAGTATGCACAGTAAATCAATGCAACAATAAAACAAAGAACACAGAACACAGCGATTTTAAAAGTGGTTCGGATCCAACAATCCTACGTCCACTGTCCCGAAAGATTAGGAGGCTATGTATTATGCCGAGATAGTCTCGGTCGGTTTGTACAATCGGACAAACACCGGTCTTGAGATTTATACCGAGCAAGTGTCGGTTACAAGGTATCAAAGTAAGTGTTTGAAAAACTCTTCAATAGTGAAGGAGTCCTTTACAATAAGGATTAGTTCAGAAGTGAACTCCTTCGTCTAAGCTGTAGATTTAAGCGGTTGAGCTTAGGTTAGAGGGATAGGGAACAAGAAGGTGGCTTCTAGAGCGATGAACGACTGAGTATAAGCTTTGGGTTCGTGTTCGGCCGCTTGGATACTAGAGGTCGTATGATTCTAATTCAGCCTTGGTTCCCTATGAGTAGAAATGCGGTCTTTCACGGAGATTATTTCTTCGAATTACTTGCGGAAGACTTAGGCTTTTTCGAGTTGCTCTTTGAATGCTCTGAGTTCGTGTGTCTGCTTGTTCTCTCGTTGGTCTCATTGGTCTTGGGATCAGCGGGCCCTGAGCCGATCTGCTGAAGGGTTCGCTGCCCTGTTCTGGATTCGGACCTTCTTCACGTTGAAATACGCTTGTCGGCGAAGGTGATGCTTGTTCGATCCGCAGAAGTCTTCGATCATCACGAAAAGCTTCGACCATACATAAGCTTCCCTTTGGCGCTCAGCCGCCCGGTTGACTTGTCGAACTCTGTCGGATCGCGTCATGAATTCTTTATGGAAGAATTCCGTCCAATTAATCTTCGCTCCGTCATGTATGGCCATCATCACCGGATTTTGGGCCTTGAAACTTGATCGAAGGAGCCACCGACTCGTTAGCAACCGAGTCACGACGTAGGCTAAGGCTCGGTATTGTGGGAGCATGGCATTCTTTGGAAATGCGGCTCAGAAGTCGTCGGCTTCCCACAAAATTCACTCGGTATTCATCCATAAGATCGTCCTTGTATGCCACGATGGTGAATCCTTCATTGGGTAGATTGAAGCTTTTACGGAGAGCTTCACGGATGGACATCTCGCTTGACCTCAATAGCGACGCGAGGGGTCGCCACCGAATGAACAACGAAGCGGCCTCGGATGTCTCCGTCTCACCGAGTCCGAGTTCATGTAGACCTCAAGGCAACTTGACGCGGGGAGGAAGAACGTCGGCTTCCTCATCAGGAAACCTTCAAGCCCGGTCTCCCGGAGGGCGTAGAAGATCTCCTCCATATAATCCAAGTCGCCGGAATCGAACTCCATAACTGGTTCACACCGACTCGATCCTTCTCAAGGATCTCTTGCATATCAATCGGAGCATATACAACGTTTCCTGTCATTTTCGTAATCTGCAAACACATCATAAGTCAATATCCAATAAAATATAAGAAAAATAAACTCATACGATCTTGAATGATCATTTGAAAGTTACCAAAGAATTTTCTCGAGCGGTTTTAAAAGGATAGGTTTTGTAACGAAGTAGGAGATATTCTCGAAAAATCTAGGGTTCGCAGGATATTTGCAAAGTAGAAATGGCGGTTTCAAGCATTTGAACGTGTATATATATCTTAAGGAAGATAAACAGTTAAATATCAATGGTTCAGTTAGAATGCGCTTTTTGAGATGGACGGCTAGGATTATGTTTTATAAAATAGGCAATGATCATATTAGCCGCCTAAGTCAAAATACAGTTGTATATAGCCAAAAAAGTAACTTGATATGACATGCATTTAATGCGTTGCAGAGTTCAACATGCTTTTACATAGAATGTCGTGTATTAAATGTAAACCGTTAATATTAAATGACATTTTCTAAGGCATTGAATACGATGCTGAATCTGATTCATAAATGCACAGAACTGTTCTATTGGCTACTGAGTAGAGATACGCAAACCTGTCAGCTAAACGTCGTAGTCAGCTGATACCTCGTGTAGATGGTTGCTGAGTCTCTACGTACTGATTTTACTCAGTACTTAGAGTGAACGTTCCCCCTTACTGAATGATCCTCTCCTAAATCCATTTACTGACTGGAGTCAGTAGGGTCCAGTAGACCTAGCTCTACTGAAAGTTCTCTGAATCTGGCTTCAGCTAAAGGCTTGGTTAGTATATCAGCCCTTTGATGGTCAGTATGGATCTTTTCCATCCTGATATCCTTCTTTTCGACATGGTCACGAATGAAGTGGTGTCTGATGTCCACGTGCTTGCATCCCGTATGAAGTACAGGATTCTGAGTGATTGCAATAGCACTGGTACTGTCGCAGAAGATCGGCACTTCATTCTGAATGACGTCATAGTCGCGTAGCTGCTGTCTCAGCCAAAGGATTTGGGCGCAGCAACTTCCGGCAGCCATGTATTCAGCTTCAGTAGTTGACGTTGCTACTGAGTGCTGTTTCTTTGAAAACCATGAGATCAGCTTACTGCTAAGGAACTGACACGTTCCAGAAGTTGACTTTCGATCAATTCTACATCCCGCTTAGTCGGCATCGAGTAACCAGCTAGTTCAATATTATCATCACCGGATACCATAAACCATGTCGGTGTTCCTCCGAGATAGCGGAGAATCTTCTTTGCTTTGAGTCCATGTGACTCTGCCGGATTCACCGAAATCGAGCGCGAACACCTACATCATAAGTTATGTCGGGACGAGTAGTCATTAAGTATAACAAAGAACCAATTATAGCACAAAATTCAGTTTGGTCTATCGATACTCCCTCTTTATCAAGATCAATTTTCATGTTCGTGTTCATCGGGATCTTGATTGGTTTGCCTGATTTGCAACCGAATCTCTTGATGAGGTCTCGAGTGTATTTGCCTTGATTGATGAACGTTCCCTTCTAAGATTGTTTGACTTGAAATCCGAGGAAATAGTTCATCTCTCCCATCATTGACATCTCGAACTTGTCCTTCATCATTTTCTCAAACTGGCCGACACATGATGACGTTCTTCAAGCCGAAGATGATGTCATCTACATAGATCTACACAAGTAAAATATCGTCTTCCGGTCGTATGCTGAATAATGTGTGGTAAACCGTGCCCTTCCGAAAACCTTTCGAAGAAGAAACTCAGACAGGGTATCGTACCAAGCCCTAGGTGCTTGTTTTAACCCATACAGAGCCTTTCTGAGTCTATAAACCTGATGTCCCTGCTGAAAGCCGGGAGGCTGTTCCACATAGACTTCTTCTTTCGACGCCGTTCGGAAAGCGACTTCACATCCATTTGATAGACTTAGAATCTCGGATGTGTTGCGTAGGCTAGGAATAGTCTCGATTGCCTCAAATCTTGCAACCGGAGCGAACGTTTTGTCGAAATCTATCCCTTCACTTGACAATAGCCTTTTGCCACGAGCTTTGCTTTGTTCCTTACTATGACGTTGTTTTTATCTCGCTTGTTCTTGAAGACCCATTTTTTTCCGATTACATGTTGATGCCGGGGTCTGTCAACAAGCTCCCAAACTTCATTTCTCGTGAACCGATTCAGCTCCTCTCGCACGGCAATGATCCAATCGCGTCTTTAAGTGCATCCTCAACCGACCGAGGTTCTTGAAGAGACAAGAAGCGAGGAATATAAGGCGCTTTCTCCCCGACGTAACTGGATCTTGTCTTTACGCTTGCCGAAGGATCTCCAATAATTAAATCAAAAGTGTGAGCGTCCGGCCACGATCTACGATGTTTCAACTCTTCATCCGAAATTTGTTCAACACGTATAATAGGTGAGTTAGGCATTTCGATTATACTATTCCGAGATTGAAGCAATTCGGTTATAAAAGTATGATCTATCGAGTCACCGAGGTTCGGGGGCATTTAGCTCGGGAACATCATTAGTTCCCCCCGAATTATTATTCTCGGTAGAGGTCTCGGTTACCACTTGGGTTTCTTCATCGACCTCGGTTACACGGGATTGACTCGTTTAGTAGAGTCAACTGCTCAGCCTACTTCGACCCGTGTCGAGATTCGGTTGACTTGTCTTCGGTTTCTTCATCCGAATCATCATCCCAACATAGCTGGATCTTTTCAACTTTGTCTTTTAAGCTCGATCCCGTAGCGCTTCGATGTCCTCGTATTCGGGTTTAGAGTTTCTGCTCCTGTCTTCAGTAGCAAACTCATTAAAAACAACATGAGGGCTTTCCTCCATGCAAAGAGTCCGATAGTTAAAGACTTTGAAAGCTTTGCTGACCCGGGAGTATCCTAAGAACACTCCCTGATCTGACTTGCTATATATCAAAAGTCTTCTGCTGATCTTTCCCATTATTATGGATAAAGCACGAGCACCCAAAAATATGGAAATAAGATAAAGAAGGCTTCCTGCCGTTCCATAGTTCATATGGTGTCTTCTTATGCTGCTTTGTCAGTAGAGATCTATTCTGAGTATAACATGCAGTATTAGTAGCTTCTGCCCAAAATTTGGTTGGGAATCCTGAGTCTGCGAGCAGGGTTCTTGCTGCTTCCTTGAGTGTTCGATTCTTCCTCTTAGCAACCCCATTTTGTTGAGGCGTGCGCGCGGTAGACGTCTCTATGCCTTCTGCTTTGCAGAAGTCCTCCACCATAAAATTCAGGAACTCAGTTCCTCTGTCTGAACGTATCTTAATGATCTTGGTGTTCTTCTCGATACTGAGCCTTTTTAGAAGCCTTGGTAACTCTGTTTTGACGTCAGACTTGTTGGCAATAAATATGACCCATGTGTAGCGCGAGCAGTCATCATGTGTCTTGAGCATCCGCTGTCCACATACCAAGGGTGCTTGTGCACCTCATCCTCTTCTCCTGCCATGAGACACTTTTCAGCATCTTCTTCAGCTTCAAGCTCTATGGCCATGAAAGCTGCTTCATCATCTGATGAATCCATGAAGGAATCGACTTCATCTGAGTCATCTAAGAGTTCACCGGCAATATATGCTTGTCGCTTCTTGATGAACTTTTCCCTTCTTGCTTTGCGTGCTGCTCTTTCAGCAGTGCTGAGCTCAGGACAGTCATACTGATAGTGTCCTGGCTTCTTGCAGTTATAGCAGGTTGTGACTCTTTCTTCTTTGCTCTCACTGTCTTTCGACTGAGTTGAGTCGTCATGTTTCCTACATTCAGAAGTATGTGAGTCAGGAGTGCGCTTAGGTGTATATTTAGTCTTACCCTTAGAGTCTCTGACAACTCTTGAGAACTTTCTGTGCCTCTCCTTTTCCTTCTGATACTTCACGGCAAGCAGCGCGTACTTCTTGGCTAGATTTCCTTCTTGTATGTCACTGAGTGAAGGTTCAGCCTTGCTAGATACCGGAGCTGCTGTGCTGACTGATGCTTTAAAAGCATGGTCGACTTGGGTGTCAGCTTCAGCTCGCTGCTTCCTTCAGCATGGTCGACTTGGGAGTCCAGTGACCGTCTGGCAGAGCCCTCAAAATCTCGAGATTCATCTCTCGGTTGGAGAATGTCTTTCCCGCCCGTTGATAGAGTTCATCGGATCTGTAAATCGACGTTAAGATCTTCAATGGTGTCACCGGAGCTTGAGAGACAATCTCTCCAGCTTTTTGAAGTTCCAAGACGAGTTTGTTTGCTTTGATCTTCCGAGTCCCCCGACTCGGTAGCGCTAGAGCATCTCGTAGTTCTTTCGCATACTTGCAATCCTGAACTCTTCCGAGATAAGTATCGCTCAGAGTGGTCAGTATGGCATTTCTGGCGACGCGGTCTAAGTTGTGAAGCTTCTTCTCCTCGGGGGTGAAGAGACTTCGTCTTTGGGGATCTTCTTCCCTGGCCACCATCCCTCCTCCTTGTCTTTGGATCCCGAGCTACGACGCTATCGACCATTGGAACGATAGGTCCATCCTCCAGAACCTCTGTCATGCTATCGTGGAGAGAGGTCAGATGTGCCTCCATTCTGACCCGCCATACACAATAGTTCTCTACTGAGAACATGGGTACCATCCTGATTCCTGACATATCAGACATGATAGATAATGATATGAATGAAGAATGATATGCAGTGAAAAGGTTTTTTGGATCCATTCAAGTAGACCAGTTTCAGAATAATAAGAGTCTTAAAGAACTCCTGCTCTGATACCAATTTTTGGTCCCGAGAGTACGTTCAAGTGTAGAGGGAGGGGGGGTAAATAAAACTGAAAACCAATTTCTCAACTTAAAACGCGAACAGTCCTTTTCAGGAGAGTGCCGTACTGAACAAGTTCAGCAGATCAGATAAGCTGTTCTGAATCGCGTGGCAGAGTGACTGACTCTACTGAGGTCTGCTAGTTGACTGGAGTCAGAATTTAGTACCGATCAGATAGAGTTCAGTAGTGCGGAAATGTGTAGGCCCAAATTCAGTTGAGTTAGGAAAATGTTTTTATCAAAATAGTTTCAGTAGATTAGTGCAGTCGATTAAGTTTTCTAAAACTCAGTTGAATGATTTGAAAGATATATTTTCAGTATGCACAGTAAATCAATGCAACAGTAAAATAAAGAACACAGAACACAGCGATTTTTAAAGTAGTTCGGATCCAACAATCCTACGTCTACTGTACCGAAAGATCAGGAGGCTATGTATTATATTGAGATAGTCTCAGTCGGTTTGTACACTGGACAAACACTGGTCTTGAGATTTATACTGAGCAAGTGTCAGTTTACAAGGTATCAAAGTAAGTGTTTGAAAAACTCTTCAATAGTGAAGGAGTCCTTTACAATAAGGATTAGTTCAGAAGTGAACTCCTTCGTCTAAGCTGTAGATTTAAGCGGTTGAGCTTAGGTTAGAGGGATAGGGAACAAGAAGGTGGCTTCTAGAGCGATGAACGACTGAGTATAAGCTTTGGGTTCGTGTTCGGCCGCTTGGATACTAGAGGTCGTATGATTCTAATTCACTTGGTTCCCTATGAGTAGAAATGCGGTCTTTCACCGGAGATTATTTCTTCGAATTACTTGCGGAAGACTTAGGCTTTTTCGAGTTGCTCTTTGAATGCTCGAGTTCGTGTGTCCGCTTGTTCTCTCGTTGGTCTCATTGGTCTTGGGATCGCGGCCCCGAGCCGATCTGCCGAAGGGTTCGTTGCCTCGTTCGGATTCGGACCTTCTTCACGTTGAAATACCGCTTGTCGGCGAAGGTGATGCTTTGTTCGATCCGCGAAGTCTTCGATCATCACAGAAAGCTTCAGACCATACATAAGCTTCCCTTTGACGCTCAGCCGTCTGGTTGACTTGTCGAACTCTGCTGACTGCGTCATGAATTCTTTATGGAAGAATTCCGTCCAATTAATCTTCGCTCTGTCATGTATGGCCATCATCAGCTGGATTTTGGGCCTTGAAACTTGATCGAAGGAGCCGGCCGACTCGTCGAAGAAGCGAGTCACGACGTAGGCTAAGGCTCGGTATTGTGGGAGCATGGCATTCTTTGGAAATGCGGCTCTGAAAGTCGTCGGCTTCCCACAAAATTCACTCAGGTATTCATCCATAAGATCGTCCTTGTATGCCACAGTGGTGAATCCTTCATTGGGTAGATTGAAGCTTTTCTGGAGAGCTTCACGGATGGACATCTGCTTGACCTCAATAGCAGTACGCGAGGGGTCGCCTACTGAATGAACAACGAAGCGGCCTCGGATGTCTCCGTCTACTGAGTCTGAGTTCATGTAGACCTCAGCAACTTGACGCGGGAGGAAGAACGTCGGCTTCCTCATCAGGAAACCTTCAAGCCCGGTCTCCCGAAGGGCGTAGAAGATCTCCTCCATATAATCCAAGTCGCTGGAATCGAACTCCATAACTGGTTCACACCAGACTCGATCCTTCTCAAGGATCTCTTGCATATCAATCGGAGCATATACAACGTTTCCTGTCATTTTCGTAATCTGCAAACACATCATAAGTCAATATCCAATAAAATATAAGAAAAATAAACTCATACGATACTGAATGATCATTTGAAAGTTACCAAAGAATTTTCTGAGCAGTTTAAAAGGATAGGTTTTGTAACGAAGTAGGAGATATTCTCAGAAAATCTAGGGTTCGCAGGATATTTGCAAAGTAGAAATGGCGGTTTCAAGCATTTGAACGTGTATATATATCTTAAGGAAGATAAACAGTTAAATATCAATGGTTCAGTTAGAATGCGCTTTTTGAGATGGACGGCTAGGATTATGTTTTATAAAATAGGCAATGATCATATTAGCCGCCTAAGTCAAAATACAGTTGTATATAGCCAAAAAAGTAACTTGATATGACATGCATTTAATGCGTTGCAGAGTTCAACATGCTTTTACATAGAATGTCGTGTATTAAATGTAAACCGTTAATATTAAATGACATTTTCTAAGGCATTGAATACGATGCTGAATCTCGATTCATAAATGCACGTAATCGTTCTATTGGCTACCGAGTAGAGATACGCAAACCCGTCGCCTAAACGTCGTAGTCAGTGATACCTCGTGTAGATGGTTGCTGAGTCTCTACGTGCGATTTTACTCGCACTTAGAGTGAACGTTCCCCCCTTACCGAATGATCCTCTCCTAAATCCATTTACTGACCGGGAGTCGGTAGGGTCCAAGAGACCTAGCTCTACCGAAAGTTCTCCGAATACGGCCTGCCTAAAGGCTTGGTTAGTATATCGGCCCTTTGATGGTCGTATGGATCTTTTCCATCCCGATATCCTTCTTTTCGACATGGTCACGAATGAAGTGGTGTCCGATGTCCACGTGCTTGCATCCCGTATGAAGTACGTGATTCCGAGTGATTGCAATAGCACCGGCTGTCGCGAGAAGATCGGCACTTCATTCCGAATGACGTCATAGTCGCGTAGCCGCTGTCTCGCCCAAAGGATTTGGGCGCAAAGCAACTTCCGGCAGCCATGTATTCAGCTTCGGTAGTTGACGTTGCTGCGAGTGCTTGTTTCTTTGAAAACCATGAGATCGGCCTTATCGCTAAGGAACGACACGTTCAAGTTGACTTTCGGTCAATTCTACATCTCGCTTAGTCGGCATCGAGTAACCAGCTTAGTTCAATATTATCATCACCGGATACCATAAACCATGTCGGTGTTCCTCGAGATAGCGGAGAATCTTCTTTGTTTGAGTCCATGTGACTCTGCTTCGGATTCACCTGAAATCGAGCGCAGACACCTACATCATAAGTTATGTCAGGACGAGTAGCTGTTAAGTATAACAAAGAACCAATTATAGCACAAAATTCAGTTTGGTCTACTGATACTCCCTCTTTATCAAGATCAATTTTCATGTTCGTGTTCATCGGGATCTTGATTGGTTTGCCGGATTTGCAACCGAATCTCTTGATGAGGTCTCGAGTGTATTTGCCTTGATTGATGAACGTTCCCTTCTAAGATTGTTTGACTTGAAATCCGAGGAAATAGTTCATCTCTCCCATCATTGACATCTCGAACTTGTCCTTCATCATTTTCTCAAACTGCTGACACATGATGACGTTCTTCAAGCCGAAGATGATGTCATCTACATAGATCTACACAAGTAAAATATCGTCTTCCAGTCGTATGCTGAATAATGTGTGGTAAACTGTGCCCTTCTGAAAACCTTTCTGAAGAAGAAACTCAGACAGGGTATCGTACCAAGCCCTAGGTGCTTGTTTTAACCCATACAGAGCCTTTCTGAGTCTATAAACCTGATGTCCCTGCTGAAAGCCGGGAGGCTGTTCCACATAGACTTCTTCTTTCAGTACGCCGTTCGGAAAGCCAGACTTCACATCCATTTGATAGACTTAGAATCTCGGATGTGTTGCGTAGGCTAGGAATAGTCTGATTGCCTCAAATCTTGCAACTGGAGCGAACGTTTTGTCGAAATCTATCCCTTCAGCTTGACAATAGCCTTTTGCCACGAGCTTTGCTTTGTTCCTTACTATGACGTTGTTTTTATCTCGCTTGTTCTTGAAGACCCATTTTTTTCCGATTACATGTTGATGCCGGGGTCTGTCAACAAGCTCCCAAACTTCATTTCTCGTGAACTGATTCAGCTCCTCCTGCATGGCAATGATCCAATCAGCGTCTTTAAGTGCATCCTCAACTGACTGAGGTTCTTCAGTAGACAAGAAGCAGGAATATAAGGCGCTTTCTCCCTGACAGAATCTGGATCTTGTCTTTACGCTTGCTGAAGGATCTCCAATAATTAAATCAAAAGTGTGAGCGTCCAGCCACGATCTACGATGTTTCAACTCTTCATCTGAAATTTGTTCAACACAGATAATAGGTGAGTTAGGCATTTCAGTTGTACTATTCTGAGATTGAAGCAATTCAGTTATAAAAGTATGATCTACTGAGTCACCAGGTTCAGGGGCATTTAGCTCAGGAACATCATTAGTTCCCCCTGAATTATTATTCTCAGTAGAGGTCTCAGTTACCACTTGGGTTTCTTCATCGACCTCAAGCACTGGATTGACTCGTTTAGTAGAGTCAACTGCTCAGCCTACTTCGACCGCCGGGCCGAGATTCAGTTGACTTGTCTTCAGTTTCTTCATCTGAATCATCATCCCAACATAGCTGGATCTTTTCAACTTTGTCTTTTAAGCTCAGATCCTGTAGCTGCTTACTGATGTCCTCAGATTCAGGTTTAGAGTTTCTGCTCCTGTCTTCAGTAGCAAACTCATTAAAAACAACATGAGGGCTTTCCTCCATGCAAAGAGTCCGATAGTTAAAGACTTTGAAAGCTTTGCTGACCCGGGAGTATCCTAAGAACACTCCCTGATCTGACTTGCTATATATCAAAAGTCTTCTGCTGATCTTTCCCATTATTATGGATAAAGCACGAGCACCCAAAAATATGGAAATAAGATAAAGAAGGCTTCCTGCCGTTCCATAGTTCATATGGTGTCTTCTTATGCTGCTTTGTCAGTAGAGATCTATTCTGAGTATAACATGCAGTATTAGTAGCTTCTGCCCAAAATTTGGTTGGGAATCCTGAGTCTGCGAGCAGGGTTCTTGCTGCTTCCTTGAGTGTTCGATTCTTCCTCTTAGCAACCCCATTTTGTTGAGGCGTGCGCGCGGTAGACGTCTCTCATGCCTTCGCTTGCGAAGTCCTCCACCATAAAATTCCGGAACTCAGTTCCTCTGTCTGAACGTATCTTAATGATCTTGGTGTTCTTCTCGATACTGAGCCTTTTTAGAAGCCTTGGTAACTCTGTTTTGACGTCAGACTTGTTGGCAATAAATATGACCCATGTGTAGCGCGAGCAGTCATCATGTGTCTTGAGCATCCGCTGTCCACATACCAAGGGTGCTTGTGCACCTCATCCTCTTCTCCTGCCATGAGACACTTTTCAGCATCTTCTTCACTTCAAGCTCTATGGCCATGAAAGTCGCTTCATCATCTCGATGAATCCATGAAGGAATCGACTTCATCCGAGTCATCTAAGAGTTCACCGGCAATATATGCTTGTCGCTTCTTGATGAACTTTTCCCTTCTTGCTTTGCGTCTTTGCTCTTTCGAGATCTTTGAGCTCAGAGCAACCATACCGATAGTGTCCCGGCTTCTTGCGATTATAGCAGTGTTGTGACTCTTTCTTCTTTGCTCTCACTGTCTTTCGACCGAGTTGAGTCGTCATGTTTCCTACATTCGAAGTATGTGAGTCGAGTGCGCTTAGGTGTATATTTAGTCTTACCCTTAGAGTCTCCGACAACTCTTGAGAACTTTCTCGTGCCTCTCCTTTTCCTTCGATACTTCACGGCAAGCGGCGCGTACTTCTTGGCTAGATTTCCTTCTTGTATGTCACCGAGTGAAGGTTCAGCCTTGCTAGATACCGGAGTCTGTCGTGGCCGATCGATGCTTTAAAAGCATGGTCGACTTGGGTGTCGGCTTCACTTCGTTTGCTTCCTTCGGCATGGTCGACTTGGGAGTCCAGGTGACCAGGCCGCAGAGCCCTCAAAATCTCGAGATTCATCTCTCGGTTGGAGAATGTCTTTCCCACCCGTTGATAGAGTTCATCGATCCGTAAATCGACGTTAAGATCTTCAATGGTGTCACTGTGCATGAGAGACAATCTCTCCAACTTTTTGAAGTTCCAAGACGAGTTTGTTTGCTTTGATCTTCCGAGTCCCCCGACTCGGTAGCGCTAGAGCATCTCGTAGTTCTTTCGCATACTTGCAATCCCGAACTCTTCCGAGATAAGTATCGCTCGAGTGGTCGGTATGGCATTTCCGGCGACGCGGTCTAAGTTGTGAAGCTTCTTCTCCTCAGGGGTGAAGAGACTTCTGTCTTTGGGGATCTTCTTCCCGGTCACCATCCCTCCTCCTTGTGCTTGGATCCTGAGCTACGACGCTATCGACCATTGGAACGATAGGTCCGTCCTCCAGAACCGTCGTCATGCTATCGTGGAGAGAGGTCGATGTGCCTCCATTCCCGACCCGCCATACACAATAGTTCTCTGCGAGAACATGGGTACCATCCCGATTCCCGACATATCGACATGATAGATAATGATATGAATGAAGAATGATATGCAGTGAAAAGGTTTTTTGGATCCATTCAAGTAGACCAGTTTCAGAATAATAAGAGTCTTAAAGAACTCCTGCTCTGATACCAATTTTTGGTCCCGAGAGTACGTTCAAGTGTAGAGGGAGGGGGGGGTAAATAAAACTGAAAACCAATTTCTCAACTTAAAACGCGAACAGTCCTTTTCAGGAGAGTGCCGTACTGAACAAGTTCAGCAGATCAGATAAGCTGTTCTGAATCGCGTGGCAGAGTGACTGACTCTACTGAGGTCTGCTAGTTGACTGGAGTCAGAATTTAGTACCGATCAGATAGAGTTCAGTAGTGCGGAAATGTGTAGGCCCAAATTCAGTTGAGTTAGGAAAATGTTTTTATCAAAATAGTTTCAGTAGATTAGTGCAGTCGATTAAGTTTTCTAAAACTCAGTTGAATGATTTGAAAGATATATTTTCAGTATGCACAGTAAATCAATGCAACAGTAAAATAAAGAACACAGAACACAGCGATTTTTAAAGTAGTTCGGATCCAACAATCCTACGTCTACTGTACCGAAAGATCAGGAGGCTATGTATAATATTGAGATAGTCTCAGTCGGTTTGTACACTGGACAAACACTGGTCTTGAGATTTATACTGAACAAGTGTCAGTTTACAAGGTATCAAAGTAAGTGTTTGAAAAACTCTTCAATAGTGAAGGAGTCCTTTACAATAAGGATTAGTTCAGAAGTGAACTCCTTCGTCTAAGCTGTAGATTTAAGCGGTTGAGCTTAGGTTAGAGGGATAGGGAACAAGAAGGTGGCTTCTAGAGCGATGAACGACTGAGTATAAGCTTTGGGTTCGTGTTCAGTCGCTTGGATACTAGAGGCTGTATGATTCTAATTCAGCTTGGTTCCCTATGAGTAGAAATGCAGTCTTTCACCGGAGATTATTTCTTCGAATTACTTGCGGAAGACTTAGGCTTTTTCGAGTTGCTCTTTGAATGCTCTGAGTTCGTGTGTCTGCTTGTTCTCTCGTTGGTCTCATTGGTCTTGGGATCAGCGGGCCCTGAGCCGATCTGCTGAAGGGTTCGCTGCCCTGTTCTGGATTCGGACCTTCTTCACGTTGAAATACTGCTTGTCAGCGAAGGTGATGCTGTTCGATCCGCAGAAGTCTTCGATCATCACAGAAAGCTTCAGACCATACATAAGCTTCCCTTTGACGCTCAGCCGTCTGGTTGACTTGTCGAACTCTGCTGACTGCATCATGAATTCTTTATGGAAGAATTCCGTCCAATTAATCTTCGCTCTGTCATGTATGGCCATCATCAGCTGGATTTTGGGCCTTGAAACTTGATCGAAGGAGCCAGCCTGACTCGTTAGCAACTGAGTCACGACGTAGGCTAAGGCTCGGTATTGTGGGAGCATGGCATTCTTTGGAAATGCGGCTCTGAAAGTCGTCGGCTTCCCACAAAATTCACTCAGGTATTCATCCATAAGATCGTCCTTGTATGCCACAGTGGTGAATCCTTCATTGGGTAGATTGAAGCTTTTCTGGAGAGCTTCACGGATGGACATCTGCTTGACCTCAATAGCGATGCAGCGAGGGGTCGCCATCGAATGAACAACGAAGCGGCCTCGGATGTCTCCGTCTACTGAGTCTGAGTTCATGTAGACCTCAGCAACTTGACGCGGGAGGAAGAACGTCGGCTTCCTCATCAGGAAACCTTCAAGCCCGGTCTCCCGAAGGGCGTAGAAGATCTCCTCCATATAATCCAAGTCACTGGAATCGAACTCCATAACTGGTTCACACCAGACTCGATCCTTCTCAAGGATCTCTTGCATATCAATCGGAGCATATACAACGTTTCCTGTCATTTTCGTAATCTGCAAACACATCATAAGTCAATATCCAATAAAATATAAGAAAAATAAACTCATACGATACTGAATGATCATTTGAAAGTTACCAAAGAATTTTCTGAGCAGTTTAAAATGATAGGTTTTGTAACGAAGTAGGAGATATTCTCAGAAAATCTAGGGTTCGCAGGATATTTGCAAAGTAGAAATGGCGGTTTCAAGCATTTGAACGTGTATATATATCTTAAGGAAGATAAACAGTTAAATATCAATGTTAGAATGCGCTTTTTGAGATGGACGGCTAGGATTATGTTTTATAAAATAGGCAATGATCATATTAGCCGCCTAAGTCAAAATACAGTTGTATATAGCCAAAAAAGTAACTTGATATGACATGCATTTAATGCGTTGCAGAGTTCAACATGCTTTTACATAGAATGTCGTGTATTAAATGTAAATCGTTAATATTAAATGACATTTTCTAAGGCATTGAATACGATGCTGAATCTGATTCATAAATGCACAGAACTGTTCTATTGGCTACCGAGTAGAGATACGCAAACCTGTCGCCTAAACGTCGTAGTCACCGATACCTCGTGTAGATGGTTGCTTGAGTCTCTACGTGCGATTTTACTCGCACTTAGAGTGAACGTTCCCCCCTTACCGAATGATCCTCTCCTAAATCCATTTACCGACCGGAGTCGGTAGGGTCCAAAGAGACCTAGCTCTACCGAAAGTTCTCTCGAATCGGCTTCGGCTAAAGGCTTGGTTAGTATATCGGCCCTTTGATGGTCGGTATGGATCTTTTCCATCCCGATATCCTTCTTTTCGACATGGTCACGAATGAAGTGGTGTCTCGATGTCCACGTGCTTGCATCCCGTATGAAGTACGTGATTCCGAGTGATTGCAATAGCACCGGTACTGCCGCAGTAAGATCGGCACTTCATTCCGAATGACGTCATAGTCGCGTAGTCGCTGTCTCGGCCCAAAGGATTTGGGCGCAAGCAACTTCCGGCAGCCCATGTATTCAGCTTCGGTAGTTGACGTTGCTGCGAGTGCTTTGTTTCTTTGAAAACCATGAGATCGCCTACTGCTAAGGAACCGACACGTTCCGTAAGTTGACTTTGAATCAATTCTACATCCCGCTTAGTCGGCATCGGAGTAACCAGCTTAGTTCAATATTATCATCACCGGATACCATAAACCATGTCAGTGTTCCTCCGAGATAGCGGAGAATCTTCTTTGCTTGAGTCCATGTGACTCGCTCGGATTCACCTCGAAATCGAGCGCAGACACCTACATCATAAGTTATGTCGGGACGAGTAGTCGTTAAGTATAACAAAGAACCAATTATAGCACAAAATTCAGGTTTGGTCTACTGATACTCCCTCTTTATCAAGATCAATTTTCATGTTCGTGTTCATCGGGATCTTGATTGGTTTGCCGGATTTGAAACCGAATCTCTTGATGAGGTCTCGAGTGTATTTGCCTTGATTGATGAACGTTCCCTTCTAAGATTGTTTGACTTGAAATCCGAGGAAATAGTTCATCTCTCCCATCATTGACATCTCGAACTTGTCCTTCATCATTTTCTCAAACTGCTGACACATGATGACGTTCTTCAAGCCGAAGATGATGTCATCTACATAGATCTACACAAGTAAAATATCGTCTTCCAGTCGTATGCTGAATAATGTGTGGTAAACTGTGCCCTTCTGAAAACCTTTCTGAAGAAGAAACTCAGACAGGGTATCGTACCAAGCCCTAGGTGCTTGTTTTAACCCATACAGAGCCTTTCTGAGTCTATAAACCTGATGTCCCTGCTGAAAGCCGGGAGGCTGTTCCACATAGACTTCTTCTTTCAGTACGCCGTTCAGGAAAGCAGACTTCACATCCATTTGATAGACTTAGAATCTCGGATGTGTTGCGTAGGCTAGGAATAGTCTGATTGCCTCAAATCTTGCAACTGGAGCGAACGTTTTGTCGAAATCTATCCCTTCAGCTTGACAATAGCCTTTTGCCACGAGCTTTGCTTTGTTCCTTACTATGACGTTGTTTTTATCTCGCTTGTTCTTGAAGACCCATTTTTTCCGATTACATGTTGATGCCGGGTCCGTCAACAAGCTCCCAAACTTCATTTCTCGTGAACCGATTCAGCTCCTCCCCGCATGGCAATGATCCAATCGCGTCTTTAAGTGCATCCTCAACTGACCGAGGTTCTTCATGAGACAAGAAGCGTGAATATAAGGCGCTTTCTCCCCGACGGAACGGATCTTGTCTTTACGCTTGTGCCGAAGGATCTCCAATAATTAAATCAAAAGTGTGAGCGTCCACCACGATCTACGATGTTTCAACTCTTCATCCGAAATTTGTTCAACACGAGATAATAGGTGAGTTAGGCATTTCGCTTATACTATTCCGAGATTGAAGCAATTCGCTTATAAAAGTATGATCTATCGAGTCACCGTGTTCGAGGGCATTTAGCTCGGGAACATCATTAGTTCCCCCCGAATTATTATTCTCGTAGAGGTCTCGCTTACCACTTGGGTTTCTTCATCGACCTCGCTTACACCGGGATTGACTCGTTTAGTAGAGTCAACTGCTCGCCTACTTCGGCCGCCGGGCCGAGATTCGGTTGACTTGTCTTCGCTTCTTCATCCGAATCATCATCCCAACATAGCCGGATCTTTTCAACTTTGTCTTTTAAGCTCGAGATCCCGTAGCCGCTTACCGATGTCCTCGTATTCGTGTTTAGAGTTTCCGCTCCCGTCTTCGATAGCAAACTCATTAAAAACAACATGAGGGCTTTCCTCCATGCAAAGAGTCCGATAGTTAAAGACTTTGAAAGCTTTGCGACCCTGGGAGTATCCTAAGAACACTCCCCGATCCGACTTGCTATATATCAAAAGTCTTCTCGCTGATCTTTCCCATTATTATGGATAAAGCACGAGCACCCAAAAATATGGAAATAAGATAAAGAAGGCTTCCTGCCGTTCCATAGTTCATATGGTGTCTTCTTATGCTTCGCTTTGTCTGTAGAGATCTATTCCGAGTATAACATGCGTATTAGTAGCTTCGCCCAAAATTTGGTTGGGAATCCCGAGTTGCGGCGAGGTGGTTCTTGCCGCTTCCTTGAGTGTTCGATTCTTCCTCTTAGCAACCCCATTTTGTTGAGGCGTGCGCGCGGTAGACGTCTCTATGCCTTCCGCTTGCGTAAGTCCTCCACCATAAAATTCAGGAACTCAGTTCCTCTGTCTGAACGTATCTTAATGATCTTGGTGTTCTTCTCGATACTGAGCCTTTTTAGAAGCCTTGGTAACTCGTTTTTGACGTCGACTTGTTGGCAATAAATATGACCTATGTGTAGCGCGAGCAAATATCATGTGTCTTGAGCATCCGCCGTCCACATACCAAGGGTGCTTGTGCACCTCATCCTCTTCTCCCCGCCATGAGACACTTTTCAAAGATCTTCTTCAGCCTTCAAGCTCTATGGCCATGAAAGTCGCTTCATCATCCGATGAATCCATGAAGGAATCGACTTCATCCGAGTCATCTAAGAGTTCACCGGCAATATATGCTTGTCGCTTCTTGATGAACTTTTCCCTTCTTGCTTTGCGTGCTGCTCTTTCAGCGAGGCTGAGCTCAGGACAATCATACTGATAGTGTCCTGGCTTCTTGCAGTTATAGCAGGTTGTGACTCTTTCTTCTTTGCTCTCACTGTCTTTCGACTGAGTTGAGTCGTCATGTTTCCTACATTCAGAAGTATGTGAGTCGAGAGTGCGCTTAGGTGTATATTTAGTCTTACCCTTAGAGTCTCCGACAACTCTTGAGAACTTTCTTGCGCTCTCCTTTTCCTTCCGATACTTCACGGCAAGCGCCGCGTACTTCTTGGCTAGATTTCCTTCTTGTATGTCATCGAGTGAAGGTTCACCTTGCTAGATACCGGAGGCTGTCGTGGCCGACCGATGCTTTAAAAGCATGGTCGACTTGGGTGTCGCCTTCACTCGCCGCTTCCTTCAAGCATGGTCGACTTGGGAGTCCAAATGACCGTCCGGCGAGCCCTCAAAATCTCGAGATTCATCTCTCGGTTGGAGAATGTCTTTCCCGCCCGTTGATAGAGTTCATCGGATCCCGTAAATCGACGTTAAGATCTTCAATGGTGTCACCGGGCATGAGAGACAATCTCTCCAGCCTTTTGAAGTTCCAAGACGAGTTTGTTTGCTTTGATCTTCCGAGTCCCCCGACTCGTAGCGCTAGAGCATCTCGTAGTTCTTTCGCATACTTGCAATCCCGAACTCTTCCGAGATAAGTATCGCTCGAGTGGTCGGTATGGCATTTCCGGCGACGCGGTCTAAGTTGTGAAGCTTCTTCTCCTCGGGGGGTGAAGAGACTTCGTCTTTGGGGGATCTTCTTCCCGGTCACCATCCCTCCTCCTTGTGCTGGATCCTGAGCTACGACGCTATCGACCATTGGAACGATAGGTCCGTCCTCCAGAACCTCTGTCATGCTATCGTGGAGAGAGGTCAGATGTGCCTCCATTCTGACCCGCCATACACAATAGTTCTCTACTGAGAACATGGGTACCATCCTGATTCCTGACATATCAGACATGATAGATAATGATATGAATGAAGAATGATATGCAGTGAAAAGGTTTTTTGGATCCATTCAAGTAGACCAGTTTCAGAATAATAAGAGTCTTAAAGAACTCCCCGCTCCCGATACCAATTTTTGGTCCCGAGAGTACGTTCAAGTGTAGAGGGAGGGGGGGGTAAATAAAACTGAAAACCAATTTCTCAACTTAAAACGCGAACAGTCCTTTTCAGGAGAGTGCCGTACTGAACAAGTTCAGCAGATCAGATAAGCTGTTCTGAATCGCGTGGCAGAGTGACTGACTCTACTGAGGTCTGCTAGTTGACTGGAGTCAGAATTTAGTACCGATCAGATAGAGTTCAGTAGTGCGGAAATGTGTAGGCCCAAATTCAGTTGAGTTAGGAAAATGTTTTTATCAAAATAGTTTCAAGAGATTAGTGCAATCGATTAAGTTTTCTAAAACTCGGTTGAATGATTTGAAAGATATATTTTCGGTATGCACGAGAAATCAATGCAACGAGAAAATAAAGAACACGAAACACGCCGATTTTTAAAGTAGTTCGGATCCAACAATCCTACGTCTACTGTACCGAAAGATCAGGAGGCTATGTATTATATTGAGATAGTCTCAGTCGGTTTGTACACTGGACAAACACTGGTCTTGAGATTTATACTGAGCAAGTGTCAGTTTACAAGGTATCAAACTAAGTGTTTGAAAAACTCTCCAACAGTAAAGGAGTCCTTTACAATAAGGATTAGTTCAGAAGTGAACTCCTTTGTCTAAGCTATTGATTTAAGCGGTTGAGCTTAGGTTAGAGGGATAGGGAGCAAGAAGGTGGCTTCTAGCGCAACGAACGACTGAGTATAAGCTTTGGGTTCGTGTTCGCCGCTTGGATACTAGAGGCCGTATGATTCTAATTCGCTTTGGTTCCCTATGAGCAGAAATGTAGTCTTTCGCCGGAGATTGTTTCTTTGAATTACTTGCGGAAGACTTAGGCTTTTTCGAGTTGCTCTTTGAATGCTCGAGTTCGTGTGTCGATTGTTCTCTCGTTGGTCTCGATGGTCTCGTGAGCTTCAATTTGATTTCATCCCTCTATTTATAGAGCGTAGATTAGGATAGATCCGTTGGAGACGACGATCCTTTGTCTCTCTCTTTTGGGTAGCTAACGGCTCTTTCAAAGTATGGTAGCAGTTTCCTTTCCCTCCATTTCCGGAAAGTTGTTGACTTGTAGCTTTAACGGATATAGGACGGTGGTCGCTTGTTATTGGGTCGAGGTTCGAGAAAAGTGGTTGAGACGTAACAAACTTCAAGGAGATCTAAAGCTTACTTCTCTCTTCCTCGTATTGACTCTACCGATTTGACTTTTAGAGAATCTGACGGTCGAAGACCGTCCGTCGTTGCTGGAGTCCGATTTTTTATTCGCAGTAGCATGCTCTCCGCCGAGTCGGCTCTCGAAGATCAGCTCGAGTTCGCAAACTACTCTCGCCGGAGTTCGGTTCCACCGACTCCTTTCGCATATCGCTCTCCCGCCGAGTCCAAGTATCACTGAGTCTTCTACTTCTGGTGCTGAGGCAGGTAATCAATTAAGCGCCTGAACCAGATGCAGAGTGTCTGCTGAGTCTGAATCCTCAGAGACAGAACAAAAACCAGTTACAACTGAATGGTTCATCAATCAAGATAGGGTTTTGGGATCTTCAAATCTTCGCATGTATTCGGAGCACGGGGGCTACTGAGTTAGTTCTTCAACTGAGAAGACTGAATCATCTCCCAATATTTTGCGCTGTTGCTGGGCACTGAATCATCACCCAACATCAAAAGAGTGCATATAGGTCTTGAATTAACTCAAGAGATAGACCTAGTCAAGAGAGCAATAATTAGAAGACTTGCAAGTGGGATAGATGTTAGTAAGAACACTTTTTGGAGATGGGTAAAATATGGTCTAATGAAAGCTCATACATGCCCTAAAAAACCGACCCTCACTGCCCCTAACAAGCTATTGCGGTTGAAGTTCTCGCTTGAAGCCTTAGAGTTTGACCGAATTCTAAACACTAAGGTTTAGAAGCATGAACAACACAATGCATATAAACGAGAAATGGTTCTACATTTCTCGTGCAACACGTAGATTTTACTTAACACCAGATGAAATAGAGCCACATAGACATTGCCAAAACAAAAATTTCATACAGAAAGTCATGTTTATGTTTGTTGTTTGCGGCCCCATATTTGGGCCAGAAGGTAATATACTGTTTGATGGAAAGATTGTCATCTTCCCCATCATAAGGCAAGAGGCAGCACAAAGGACCTAAAAAAAAAGACCACCAGGAACCTTAGAAACAAAGCCAATACAGTCCATCACCAACAAGGTGATCAAGGTATGATCTAGTATTTATTAGGATTACAATAGTAAATTTCTTTTCAAGGACTGAAGGTGCATTTAATTATATTTTGAAGCTGTATTAACTACAACTGCAAGTTGCAATTATATTCAATTGTATCTTTCAACAACTACATTGGGAAATTGTAGTTCATTTTAGACAGTTAACTGCAAGTTTCAACTTAATTCAATTCTGAAGCTGTAATTGAAGGAAATTATACATTCGTCCTAGTATACGATCTTCTTGACTCGATCCAAAAAATGTCTTCTGAACTATTCTCGTGCCCGAACTCTCAACCTTTGATGGACTGAGACACTAGAAGGCTCTCGATGGTATTTCACTCGGACTCAAACTTTATGGCACACAAAACTAGAAAGGATGAGTGTGAAAAAGTGGCCCCTTTGTTCCCTATTTATAAGGGCTAGTCAAAGGAACCCTAATGGGCCTTTAAGTCCAAGCCCAATCTAATAATGAAAGGGGCCACTACACCATCACCAATTATTTTGGTCTACTAAAGGACCAAACAGTTCCAGGCAATGAAGTAGCCTAGTGAGTCTGAGAGAAAATGTCTCATACAACTGGGCATATATTCGGGCAAGACTAGTGACCTAATGCAAGAAATAAAGTCGGGCCTCAAGTGAATTAATTTTCCATACTCAGCTAATAGTATTATTAATTCACAAACATAGATTCATTCCACTAAAGAATCTATGTTGACTTACCCCTTTATCCTAAAAGTTGAGTCAGGGCTTGCATTTTTACCTTTAGTTAATCCCCGTATTTAAGATCTCTATTATCAATTAATTGATTAAGTTTACTGACTACTTAATACAATTAATATCTTATCCTTGAGCTTTACCACTCGATCTTATTATCATACTTGAACTTAATCAACCTGCAATGTTTAGTATGATAAACCTTTTGAGCTCCTCAAGAGGATATCATCAACTCTTTAAAAGGATACAGATGCATGATGCAGATAACAGAAGGGAACCTAGCTAAGAAATACGCACTACTTGCCGTGAAGTATCAGAAGGGGAGGGAGAGGCACAGAAAACTCTCGAGAGTCGTCAGAGACTCCAAGGGTAAGTCTGAATATACACCCAAGCACACTGCTGACTCGCATACTTCTGATTGCAGGAAATAGGAAGACTCGGCTCAGTCGAAAGACAGCGAGAGCAAAGAAGAGAGAGTCACCACCTGCTACAACTGCAAAAAGCCAAGACATTATCAGTATGACTGTCCTGAGCTCATTACTGCAGAGAGAGTAGCACGCAAATCTCAAAGGGAGAAGTTCATCAAGAAGCGTCAAGATAATATAGCTGGTGAACTCTCAGACGACTCAGATGAAGTCGATTCCTTCATGGATTTATCAGATGATGAAGCGACATTCATGGCCGTAGAGCTTGAAGAAGATGCTGAAAAGTGTCTTATGGCAGGAGAAGAGGATGAGGTAAACTCTCATGCTCCATTTAATTCCTCTTCACACTACACACACGATAGTATTTCAGGTTCGGTTGAGAATCTGGACGTCTCGATCGCCTACGAAGAACTTTTAGACGAACAGATTCAGATGAGCCTGCAGCTCAGTATGACTCCTCAGGAGTTGGATACCCTGAAAGTGGAGAATCAGAGACTTTCTCAGGAGAGTCAGGTTGCTACTAAGTCAGAAGGACTTGTGTTGAGACTCAGGGAGGAGATAACTTTCTGCTGGCCTAGTCTCAGCATCAAGAAGATCAGATCTCAGTACTGACCAATGACTTAACTCAGAAAGATACTGAACTGAGTCTATTGAAGCAAGAGTTGTCAGGACTTCAGACCGAGCATGAAACACTTAAAAAGAGTGATGATGTCTGGAGGAATCTGATGACATAGCGATACATGGGCGCTGAAAAGAAGTTTGAGGCCAGGCTAGCCAGCAACAAGCCTAAGCACTGCAAGGAGGGACTTGGATTCAATCATGGAGCCTCCTCATCTGCCCCCGTAAGCTCAGAGAACCAGCTAGCTGATAGATTTGTTCAAGGGGAGACCATCAACACTGAGATTCTGAACCCCCTAACAAAGAACAAACAAAAGATGAAGGCACCTCATCCCAGCTATCAGCATTCTGACAAAGAGATTAGCTCAAAATCACCCTAGTTCAGTCAATGGGGAACCAACCGAGTTAAATGGGCTAATCAAGATGGACCTCCACAAATGACACATCCAAACTTAGTATGGGACATATTATTTTGATCCTATAGTCGAGGGGGGACCTAAAAGTCGAAAAGAAGAAGAAAGCCGTTCAGAAGGCAAAGGTCAGCAGTCCACCAATTCAGAAGATCAGGACTCCTGAACCTGTGAAGCCTCAGAAGTCAACATCGACCAGTCCAGTGGTTAAGTATGTTGACCAAAGTGAAAAGAAACTGTCTAAGACCACCAGGGTCGTGAGACAGTTTTGGGTTTCCAAAACTAACATCTAAGGACCCAAAATAAAAAATAAAGGGTACCTGAATATAATTCTGTTTTCTAGCTGCACAAGGACCCTTGGTATGTGGACAGCAGATGCTCAAGACACATGACATACCAAAAGGACCTACTGAAGAATTATACTACTGAAGAAGGACCCAGAATCGAGTTTGGAGATAACGCAAAAGGCTATACTATGGAACACTCAGCATTCGAACCGCCACAGTTCCAAGAGTATCATATGTTGAAGGACTTCAGCATAATCTTCTCTCTGTTAGTCAATTTTGTGCTAACTCGAATAGAGTGATTTTTTACGCTGGTTTCTGTGATGTCATTGATAAATCTACAGGGAAAACAGTGTTATCAGGTTCGCGCAAAAAGAATATCTATGTACCTGACTGGAACTCAGCTAAACCTGAAGCTTGTTTGTTGGCGAAGAACGACAACGAACGGGGGTGGCTCGACACGTAAGACTCAACCATCTCAACTTCAAGACGCTCAACAAACTAGCCGAAATGCTCTAGCAAGAGGACCGCCGAATGAAGTATTCAAAGAAAGACACTCGAGTGTGAAGCATGTCCGAAGGGAAAGCAAACAAAGAAACAAAATCCACCTGTTCCATCGCCTTCTACCGATGGAATCCTTCACCGCTACATATGGATTTATTCGGTCTAGTCTCTCCAATGGACGATCGTAGGCAAAAAGTATGCTTTAGTGGTCATTGATGACTACTCGCTACACATGGGTCATATTTATTGCCAACGAGTCTGACGTCAAAACAGAGTTGCCTACGCTTCTGAAAAAGCTCAGTGTCGAGAAGAACACCAAGATTATAAAGATACGTTCAGACAGAGGAACTGAGTTCCTGAATTCGATGCTAGAGGAGTTCTGCAAAGCTGAAGGCATAGAGCATGAGACGTCTGCCGCGCGCACGCCTCAACAAAATGGGGTTGCTGAAAGGAAGAATAGAACCCCCAAAGAAGCAGCAAGAACCCTGCTCGGAGACTCAGGACTCCCAACCAAATTCTGGGCAGGAGCAACTGACACTGCATGTTACACTCATAACAGATCTCTACTGACTAAGCAGCAAAAGAAGACACCATATGAACTATGGAACAAAAGGAAGCCTTTCATATCTTATTTCTGTATTTTTAGGTGTTCGTGCTCCACAATAATGGGAAGGACCAGTTAAGGACTTTTGATAGCAAGTCAGACTAGGGAGTCTTCTTAGGATACTCCAGGGTCAGCAAAGCCTTCAGAGTTTTTAACTACCGGACCCTTTGCATGGAGGAAAGCCCTCATGTTATTTTTAATGAGTTAGCTACTAAAGACAGGAGCAGGAACTCAAAATCAGAATATGAGGACATCACTAAGCAACTACAGGATCTGAGCCTAAAAGATAAAGTTGAAAAGATCCAGCTGTGTTGGGATAATGATTCAGAAGAGGAAATTGAAGATAAGACAACTGAATCTCAACCAGCAGCAGAAGTAGCTGAACAAATTGACTCTATTGAACAGAGTCATTCCCAGGTAACTCAGGTCGATGAAGAAACCCAAGTGGTAACTGAGACCTCTACTGAGGATAATAATTCTGGGGGAACGAATGAAGTTCCTAAGCTAAATGCCCCTGAACCTGGTGACTCAGTAGACCCAACTCTTGTAACTGAATTACTTCAATATCATAATAGTACAACTGAAATGCCTAACTCACCTACTATCTGTGTTGAACAAATTTTAGAAGAAGAGTTGAAACATCGTCGGTCGTGGCTGGACGCTCACACTTCTGACCTGATTATTGTAGATCCTTCAGCAAACGTAAAGACAAGATCCAGATCTTTTCAGGGAGAAAGCGCATTATATTCCTATTTCTTGTCTACTAAAGAACCTCGCCGCTTGAGGACGCACTCAAGGATGCTGATTGGATCATAGCTATGCAGGAGGAGCTGAACCAGTTCACGAGAAACGAAGTATGGGAGCTTGTTGACAGACCCCGTCATCAACATGTGATTCGAACAAAATGAGTCTTAAAAAACAAGCGAGATGAAAACAACATTATAGTAAGGAATAAAGCGAGACTCGTGGCAAAAGGCTACTGTCAAGCCGAAGGGATAGATTTTGACGAAACTTTCGCTCCAGTTGCGAGATTGGAGGTAATCAGACTATTCCTAGCCTACGCAACACATCAGCGATTCAGAGTTTATAAAATGGATGTGAAGTCTTTGTTCCTGAACGACATGCTAAAAGAAGAAGTCTATGTAGAACAGCCTCCCGGCTTTCAGCAGGGACATCAGTCTGAGACTCGAAAAGGCTCAGACGGGTTAAAACAAGCACCTAGGGCTTGGTACGATACCCTGTCTGAGTTTCTTCTTCAAAAAGGTTTTCAGAAGGGCACAATAGACCGCACATTATTCAGCATTCGACTGGAAGACGACATCCTACTTGTGCAGATCTACGTAGATGACATAATTTTCAGATCGAAGAACGTCATCATGTGTCAGCAATTTGAGAAAATTATGAAGGATAAGTTCGAGATGTCAATGATGGGAGAGATGAATTATTTCCTCGGTTTTCAAGTCAAATAATCTGAGAAGGGAACATTCATCAATCAAGGCAAATACACTCGAGACCTCATCAAGAAGTTCGGTTGCACATCCGAAGCAAAACCAATCAAGATCCCGATGAACACGAATATGAAAATTGATCTTGACAAAGAGGGAGTATCGAGAGACCATACTGAATTTCGTGCAATTATTGGGTTCATTATTATATCTAACCGCTACCCGACCCGACATAACTTATGCCGTAGGTGTTCTGCTCCGATTTCGGGCGAATCCCAAGCAAAATCACATGGACTCAGCAAAAGAAGATTCTCCGCTATCTCAGAGGAACACCTGACATGGGTTTATGGTATTCAACAGATGATAATATTGAACTAACTGGTTATTCTGATGCTGACTATGTAGGATGTAGGATTGACCGAAAGTCAACTTCTAGAACTTGTCAGTTCCTTGGCAGTAAGCTGATTTCGTGGTTTTCAAAGAAACAACATTCAGTAGCGACGTCAACTACTGAAGCTGAATACATGGCTGTCGGAAGTTGCCGCTCCCAAATACTTTGGATGAGACAAGAGCCTACGCGACTATGAAGTCATTCGTAATGAAGTGCCGATCTTCTCGCGATGACTCCAAAGCGATTGCAATCACTTAGAACCCCGTACTTCATACTAGATGCAAGCACGTGGACATTAGACTGTCTTCATTCGTGATCATGTCGAAAAGAAGGATATCAGGATGGAGAAGATCCATACTGACCGTCAAAGGGCAGATATTCTGACCAAGCCTCTAGCTGAAGCCGTATTCGTAGAACTTTCGGAGAGCTAGGTCTGCTGGACCCTACTGACTCCAGTCAGTAAGTAGATTCAGGAGAGGAGCATTCAGCAAGGGGGAATGTTCGCTCTCAGTACTGAACTTATTCAGTACATAGAGACTCAGCAACCATCTACACGAGGTATCAGCTGACTACGATATTCAGTTGACAGGTTTGCGTATCTCTACTCAGTAGCCAATGAAATATTCTATGCATTAATGATTCAGATTCAACTTCGTATTCAATGCCTTAGAAAATGTCATTTAATATAACAGTTTACATTTAATACACGACATTCTATGTAAAGTATGCTGAACTCTGCGGCGCATTAAATGCATGTCTAATCAAGTTACTTCTTTGGCTATATACAACTGTAATTTGACTTAGGCAGCTAAGTTGATCATTGCATATTTTATAACATTAAATCTTAGCCGTCCATCTCATAAATCGATTCAAACCGAACCGTGGATTAATAACTTTTCATCTTCTTGATCATATAAAAAAAACACGTTCAAAGTTTAGAAACTGCCATTTTACTCTACAAATCTTTTCAACCCTAGAATTTCTGAGAAAGCACTCATCCTTTTGCAAACATCTCTTACAATATCTCAGAAATACTTTCGTAAATATTAATGATTATTTAGTATTACATATTGTTATTGATAATATTCTTCTTTCGATACTGATATTTTTCCTTTACAGATTATAAATCATGGCAGGACGGGACGTTAGTGTTCCACTCGATATGCAAGAGATCCTCGAGAAGGATCGAGTATGGTGTGAGCCAATGATGGAGTTTGACGCTTGCAATCTAGACTTTATGGAAGAGATATTCGACGCACTGAGGGCGTCAGGGCTAGAGGTCTTTCTCTCAAGGAAGCCGTCATACTTCCTTCCGCGTCAGATTGCTGAACTGTATCCGAACTCAGAGTCTGTTGATGGCGATATCAGATGCCATTTCGTCACTCATCAGATTGGAGACCCAGCCCGTTTTGTGCCTGAGATCAAACTGATGTCGATCAAAGAAGCTCTTCAGCGGAGCTTTCAACTTCCGAGCGAGGGATTCAGCACAGTTAGCTACAAAGATGACATAATGGATGAATAATTGGAGATATTTTGCGGGAAGCCTACCACCTTAAGAGCAGCTTTCCCGAAGAATGCCATGCTCCCGAAGTTTAGAGCTTTAGCCTACATCGCCACTCAGATTCTGACGAGTCAGGCTGGGTCATTCGACCAAGTATCGAGGCCAAAGATTTAGATGATAATGGCCATCTACGACCAAGCAAAGATAATCTGGATAGAGTTTTTCTTAAAGGAGTTCATGACTCAGGCAGCGAAATTTGATCGATCCACTAACTGCCTAGCCGTGAAAGGAAAACTCCTATACGGACTGAAGCTCTCCGTAATGATTGAAGATCTCTGTGGAGCTGATCATGTAGTCTATGCAGACAAAGGGTACTTCAACCCTAAAAAGGTGAGGTTCCAGAGCAGGGCAGCAACCCTTCAGCAGATTGGCTCAGGGCCTGCTGAGCCCAACCAAGGCTCTCAGAAGACCTCCACTCCATCTAAGAAGAGGTCACCTCCCAAAGCAGCTTAGAAAACACCGACCAAGAAGCTGAAGAAGGTCAGTGAAGCTGTGGTTGTACCTCCCCTACAACTCAGAGATGAGGCAGAGTCCTCAGAAAAGACAGTGTCAGTGGAGAAGGTCGTCTCCACTGAACAGGGTGAGGCAGTGGACCAAGGGGTAAAAGCTGATCCTATTACTCCTACTCAGATCCCCTTGGACATCCCACCACTCAACAGCATTCCATCTGCTGAAAAAGAAGCATCTCCGATAGAAATTGAGGATTTAGAGACTGCCTCAGAGTCAGAAATAATCGGGATGGAGGCATCAACTCTACAATCTAGAGCCTCCCAAAGATAGCCAGTCACTCTGACTAGGTTACATTGGCAAGACAGGCCAGGCTTCATACTCTCATCCGATTCTAGGCTTGGTCAACACTGAACAGATTAATCCAGCACCACTCCTGCGAACAACTCCATGAGGAGGAACTTATGATCTGGGAGAAGATAGGCTATTCCGAGCCTGCAGATATCTGCTCCCTGGATGATCTAAGGGCGATCATGCTCGCTGTGCTGAACGACCGTCTTCCCACTTTAGCAGCCGCTCCCTCAGATGGGTCTGATCCCGACGATCAGGACCCGCCCCATGATTCAGGCCCTGAGAAGCTTGTTGAGGGAACTCAACTGGAGGAGGATGCTTTAACTACAACTGCTGAACCACCTCTCAGCATCCTCCCACCAGGACAGTCGGCGGCTGGTACCTCTCAGTCCGCGGACCCGGGCATGCCTGTTGGGGTCCCGCTTGAGGTAGCGCCCAGCCCGAGGAGCCGACGATCGAAGACTGTGGCAAGGGCCGTTAGGAGTCAGGGTTCTCAGAACTGACTCCTCGCCCGCGCCATCCACAAGACGTGGAGGCATTCCACTCAGGCTCAGAGTACGGAGATTAAGGGGCTCAGAACGACCATTCAGAATACTCCAGCCCCTGACTTCTCTACGATCTTGACGGATGCTCTAGCCACTCAGAGAGCCGAGTTCGAAAGGCAACAGAAGCTGATGGAAGCTGCCTAAGCCAAACTTCTTGAAGAATATAAGGCGGCCCGTCCACTCACACTCGCATCCATATCTTCCCCGACTCAGCCTCGTAGCTCGACTCTGCACCATTCGAAGGCCCCGGAAGATAAAACGGATCGAAGTTGCAATCGATTCGATCGTAGTGGAGAACTCTCGAAGAAATACAATGAAGAACTTACGTATGAGAGGAATGAACTCCATGAAAGCCTCACAAAGCTTCAGCAACCTTGGATAAGCTAGCCTCGATTATGACATCCGAACAAGAAGGTGCAGGTACCTACCCTATTTGCTGATGCCAAAAAGGGGGAAGGTAGAGAAAGGGTACCAAGGGCACCAAGGGGCGTTAGGATAGTGAAAGGAGCAACTGAAACTCAACAATCAGCTCCCACTGCTCCCCAGGATCAGGGTCAGGCCCAGGGTGTCTCAGCAGCAGGAGCTGTAGTGCCTGCTGAGACCGGCCCAAGTGGCTCAGGACCCAAAGAGTCAGCAACCCAAACTCCCAGTGATATTATCAAGGAGGTTGCTGAATACACAGAGGAGGACTCTGAAGAGGAAGAAGTTCCTCTACCTCCTCCAGTTCCGGGGAAAGGGAAGAAGATACTGAAACTCCCCACTCCACCCCAAAACAAAGGAACCAAAAGGTTCATATCTCCTGAGGAAGAGGCTCAGATTGCAGCTGATGAGAAGCTGGCAAGGGAGATAGCCGAGGCAGAGGCTGCCAATAAGCCAAAGAAACAGCCTGCCAAAGGCAGAACCAAAGTTCAGAGGGGAAGGAAGTCTGGGACAAGGCTACCCCCTAGGAATCTGAAGCTCAGCGATGAAGCTCATAAGGAGAAGGAAAGAGAACAACAACAGCAGCAGCAAACTGGTCAGCAGGGTACTTCAAAATCCAAATCTTCAACAGCTGCTGATTCAGAAGAGGAACAAGAGCACATTCCATCATATGCCCCCTCTAAGGCTCAAGAGCAAGAGATGAAAGAGATCTGGGATCAGATGGAGAGATACTTGGACAGAGGAGCTGAAGCTATAAGCAAGTCAGAGGGTTCCTGAGAAGGCTAAAATTCCGTATAAGTATAGAAGACTCAGGAAGCCCACAAACCTCAAAATCCACAGATGGCCCAGAGTTGATACTTGGATGCCATGGGAACGGACTCAGAGGTGGGAGACGCTGAAAGCTGACTTTATAAAGAGGTTCTATATTTGGAGGTATTGGCCTGACATGCACAAGTCAATAGCCTTTGCTGAGTGGCTTCTGAAGAGTGATCCAGAGATATATGCAAGAGTTCAGAAGGCCCTAGCTGAGAAGGTTGATGTCAGAGTCCCAGCTCCAAGACCTCTGCCTCCCCCACTGAAGCTTGATGGTTCCCTACATATTGGGGTCATTGAAGGAGAAGTTAAGAGTGTTGTTCAAGCAAATGATCTAGATGAATCTCATCCTGCTGACATGGAGCAGATACTGAAGCTGAGAAGAGATACATACAGGATGTATGGACTACCGCTTCCTGAAGAGAAGTCTAAAGATTTTAAAGAGCAGATTCAGCAGTTCAGGAGATAGTTGATAACTTCCTTGTATCTTTGTTTTTCTTTTCTCTAGAATAGCAAGTTGATGTATTGTACTGAACTTTCTACTGATATATATAATATCATTGTTGTTCGGCCCTGACAATTCCTTATTGTCTGCATGGCCTTTTTGTTATTTTATGCTTAACACCCAGAATCACCCAAGTGATTACTGACTCACACACTCACTGAATATTTATATCTATGTATGTTAGTTTTTACTTAGCTTGATAGATTCTGGTTTGATAGATGTATTTGAGGGAGATTGTTGTTAGAAAGGGAGAAATTGCTTGGTTAGATTTCGTAATAGGTTTTGATATTTCTTCCCTGAACTCCCTCGTAGTCTAGAACTTGAAGAACAACTCCACTGATTCTACTTGTAATATTTGTAAGGAGTTTGCTTCTGACAGTTTATAGTGTTAGGTTTTGGCATCATCAAATAGGGGGAAATTGTTGGGAGATGATTCAGTAGCTCCACTAACTGTTGGGAGCTGACTCTGTAGCCTAGTGCTCGTAGATTTGAAGATTCCAAAACCCTACTTTGACCGATGAACCATTCGGTTGTAATTGCTTGTTCCGTCTCTCGAGAGTTTCGGACTCGCAGACACACTTCGACTCTAGTTCGGGCACTTAGTTCTCGTCCGTTGGTTCTTCGGCAGACTATCGCCCCGCATACAAGAAGATGAAGACTCGTAGTACCGGACTCAAGCAGAGCAAAGATATCGAAAGGAGTCGCCGGAACCGAACTCGCAGGAGTAGTTCACCGAACTCGTAGTTGATCTTCGCAGAGCTAAACTCGGCAGGAGTATGCTATCGAACATAGAGCGACTCAAGAACGGCAAGACAGCTTCTCCGACCGTCACGATATCTCATAAGTCAAATCAGCAGAGTCATACGAGATATAGAGAAGTCGCCTTCGAGATCCACCTTGAAGTCTATTTGTCTCACCTACTTTCTTCATCCTCGACCAATGACAAGCGGCCAGCTGTCTACTTTCTGATTAAAGCTGCAAGTCAACAACTTTCCGAAAATGGAGGGAAAGGACTCTGTCACCATACTTTGAAAGAGCCGTTAGCTACCCCCAAAGAGAGAGACACATGGATCGTCGTCTCCAAATGCATCTATCCATGTCTCTGCTCTATAAATAGAGGGAAGATTTCAAATTGAAGCTCACGACACATACAAGAACACACGAGCATTCACGAGCAACTCAGAATCGACTTAAGCTTTCCACAAGAACTTCATAGAGTAATCTCCAGCGAAAGGTGACGTACTTGCTCAAAGGGAACCGAGCTGAATCAGATCATAAAGCCTCTAGTGAATACGAACCCAGAGTCTATACTTAACCGTTCGTCACTCTAGAAGCCACCTTTCTCGTTTCCTTTCCCTCTAACCTAAGCTCAGCTGACCATATCTATAGCTTAGAACGAAGGAGTTCATCTTTGAACTGATCCTTATTGTAAAGGACTCCTTCATAGTTGGAGAGTTGGTCAAACACTTAAGTTTGATATCTTGTAAACTGAGACCTGCTTAGTATAAATCTTAAGACCAGTGTTTGTCCAGTGCACAAACCGACTGAGACTAACTCAGTATAATAAAATAGCCTCCTTATCTTTTCGGGACAAATGGACGTAGGATTGTCGGATCCGAACCACTTTAAAATTGAATGTGTTCTGTGTTTCTTACTGTTGCATTGATTACTGTTCATACTGAAAATATCTTTTAAAATCATTCAACTGACTTTCAGCAAAGCTTAACAGATTGCACTAATATACTGAAACAATTTTCTTAAAAACGTTTTCTAACTCAACTGAATTTGGGCCTACACATTTCCACACTATACTGAACTTCAGCTGAACGGTACTGAATTCTGACTTAAGTCAGCTAGCAGGTCTTAGTGAAGTCAGTCACTCTGCCACGCGATTCAGAACAGCTTATTTGGTCGACTGAACCTGTTTAGTACGACATTCTCCTGAAAGGGACTGTTCGCATTTTAAGTTGAGAAATTATTTTCAGGTGTTTTCACCCCCCCCTCTACACCTGAATGTTAATCTCGGGACCAACAAGTTGACTCAACTGTGATAACTGTTTATTTCTCACTAGTTCAACCAGTCACTACAGTCTTCCGAGATCTACAACACACTTTATGATCTAACTCTTGTGAGATAATTGACTAATTTGTGCAATTATAATAATCAGGTAGGAGAATAATAATAATGGTAACAGAAAACATTTTATACAAGCAAATACGTAGTCAGCTTTTAGTATACAAATCCAACAATTCTCCCATTTATACTTAAAGCAAATCCTAAGAATACATTGTGTCTCAAAATATAACTACTAGCTATCACTTCTCCCACTTATAATAAGATCTCTAACTAAGTGGGGGGGCAGTTGAGACAAGTCTAGACCTCGAACATGTGTCTCGAAGGGCCTTTCTGGTAGACTTTTAGTGAATGGATCTGCTAGGTTATCCCTAGTTCCTATCTTCTGAATAACCACGTCTCCTAGGCGTACGAATTCTCGTATAATTTGGTACTTATACTCTATGTGTTTAGACGCCTTATGTGATCTCGGTTCCGTAAAGTTTACAGCTGCACAAGAGTTATCACAATAGACTGTGATACACTTAGCCAAACTATGAACGATCTCGAGATCTAGGAGAAAGTCCTTGATACACTTAGACCGCTCCTATGCCTTCATTGCATCCCGCTCAACATCAGTTGATTGATTAGTGAGATCTACCAGTTTGTCCTCAGCAAGGTAACATATGTTCCTCAACAATGAGAACATGTTCCAAATTTCGTTTCCACTCAATATAATGGATGATGGGATTAAGAGACATATATGAAAAAAAATAAATTAAACGAATGTAAGAAACAATCACACTGAATCTCATAACAAAATAATATTGTAACCTTTGATAAAATAATATTGATTTGAAACCGAGCAACCCAAAGATCACATGTGCAAGCCACGTGGGTGCAAGCCACGTGGGTGGACGTTTACCCGTGCAACCCCTGACCATGCTATCCATCTAGCACTTTATTTCTGTTACATGTCAAATTTATATCCTTATGAAAAATAGAATAAATAGTCCGATATTACTAGACCATGTCACTATTAAACACGAGGGAAGGGACTTCAAGGGAAGTGAATTGTACACCCTATGACATCTAAGCATTGACCACTCAATTTGACACAAGACAATCAAATTCTCGAAATTGGCATCTCACAAAGAACACACTGCTTTTAATTCGATTTCCATAGCCGTCTTATTCCAATTTTATCTTCCAAAGTACTTATGAGAAATCAATCACGCAAGCCATGTGGGTGGACGTTTACGGCCTAACTCCCACTACTCAATAGTATTGGGATATTTTCATAGAAAACCTATCTGACAAACTTATGAATAAAGAAGGTAGGCAAACCATGTGGGTGGACGCTTACCCACGATCCCCATCACTTTATGTAAGGTCCAATTGGTGGGGGTCTATTTCGATAATTTAATTAACCTTAAAATTATCAAATTATATCTTCTTAATCTTTAGCTTCAAAAGGTTTGTCGAAACAGGCTCACAAAACACGTAACTCCTAAAGCATAAATATTCTAAGCACATTTAATAAAACATGCTCATAGAAAATTAACTCATGCTTTATAATACGAGTTAAAGCCCTAATTTCATGATTTCTAAGCACAATTAATAAAAACAATTAATCATGCTTAAGCATGAAATAAAAACATCCACAACATAAATAAAGCAAGAAAACAGATGTCGTTGTCGGGCCCAAACAAATAGAAGAATAAAAACTATCAATTACATGGCCCGAACAAATACACGTCTTCAAAAAATGGACTCTAGAGACGAAGAAAAAGGACGAAACGGACTGCCCAAAGAGGAGCTGCCACGTCAGTAGGCTAGGGCTGATATCAGCACAACACCTGCTGATGTCAACACAGAGCTGGACCGAAAGAGATACATGCAGCGGGAAGCAAAGTGCTGCCGCCGATGAAGCATCGCCTGGCATAGGCCACTACCGCGCCCCCTACGATGAAGTTGAGCCTCCAGTGCCACTGCACCGCATCCCTTCGCCTGAAGGAGAAGGATCCACCGCTGCCGCGCCCAGATCTAGAACGCGTCGGCAGCGCTGCTGCCCGCCCAGCATGCCACCGACGTCGCCGCTTCCTGCACCGCCTCCTGGCGCCATCGAAGACTGCTGTGAACATGCCCAGCAGGGTCGCCGCTCACTCGTGCCAGATCTGGCGGGTCGTGGTAGCGCCACCGCGCGCCGCCCCCACCATCCTACTCAACGCCGCGAGCATCCGTCGCCCACCGCCTCCATCGAGCCGGGTCTCGATCCCGATGGGCCGCTACCGTGGAGTCAAATTTTTCCGATCAAACCACAAGAACAAGGGTTTTTGGCAGATCAATTCTTCGTGTTCTCATCGCCAACAACAAACTAATCCACAAAAAAATATTACATATACAAAGCAAATATATAACATTCACATTGGCTATAATCTACTCGTGGATTTATCTCACGAGAAATACAATTCCAGGATAAAAACAAAGTGGCACGCATGCCATCCCACAAATACGAACCTAACGATGAAGAACAAGAAAATTAAATCATCCATAGCATACCATACAATCGTTCTACGCATGATACTAAAAATTTAAAGAAGCGCAGAGCTAGCTATTAGAACCAAGCTCTAATACTAGTTGAAGGAAATTATACCTCAAGATCATCCTAGTATATGATCTTCTTGACTCGATCCAGAAAAGGTCTTCTAAACTGTTCTCGTGCCCGAGCTCTCAACTCTGGATGGACGGAGACACTAGACGGCACTTGACGGTATTTCACTCGGACTCACACTTTATGACACACACAACTAGAAAAGACGAGTGTGAACAAGTGACCACTTTGTTCCCTATTTATAAGGGCTAGTAAAAGGAACCCTAATGTGCCTTTGACTCTAAGCCCAATCCAACAGTTAAAGGGGACAATATACCATCACCAATTATTTTGGTCCACTAAAGGACCAAATAATTCCAAGCAATGATGTAGCCTAGTGACTCTGAGAGAAAATGTCGCATACAACTGGGTATATGTTCGGGCCAGACCAGGACCTAATACAAGAAATAAAGATGGGCCTCAAGTGAATTAATTTTCTATACTCAGCCCAGAGTATCATTAATTCACAAACATAGATTCATTCCACTAAATAATCTATGCTGACTTACTACTTTAATCCAAAAGTTGAGTCAGGGCTTGTATTTTTAACTTCAGTTAATCCTAGTATTTAAGATTTCTAATATCCATTAATTGATTAAGTTTAGTGACTACTTAATACAATTAATATCTTATCATTGAACTGTACCACTCGACCTTATTATCATACTTGAACTTAATCAACATGTAGGGTTTGTATGATAAACCTTTCGAGCTCCTCAATGGGATATCATCAACCCTTTACAAGATACAAATGCATGATGCAAATAACCAGCTTGAGCTACATGCAACAACACTCACCCAAGATAAAGATGACCCTCACCCATAGTAAGTCAAAGTGATAGCTAGTCGTGTGCACTCAGCTGAAATCTCATCAAGCTTAAGATGAACTAAGTCTCTGAGACCTTGGTTCTTCACACGGGTCAGATAGAAGAACACGTCTCACCGCGATCCATTAATTCATAAAATGTATCAACATAGACAAGTGACCAAGATAAGTCACTTTTTATCTACATTGCAGCCTAAACTGACAACTTGTCCTAAAGTTGTCTCAACTGTGATAACTGTTTATATCTCACTAGTTCAACTAATTACTACAGTCTTCATTGATCTACAACACATTGTAAGATCTAACTCTTGTGAGATAATGGATTAATTTGTGCAATTATAATAATCAGATATGACAATAATAATAGTTGAAACAGGAAACATTATATACAACAAATACGTAGACAACTTTTAGTATGCAAACCCAACAAGAATAACCCGCAATTTCGAGATAGATTGTTAACTGCAAGTTGCAACTTAATTGAATTCTGAATAAAAAATAACTTAAATACTTCATTTTAGACTATTAACTGCAGTTCTGTGCTTAAGCAAGTTTAAACAGAGTAACAACTAGGCTGTTCGAAAATTGCAGGTAGCTCCTACAGATCTCATCATTATGTGCATTCATAAATCTTTCACAATGTGCTTATGCACAGTGGAATAAATGTAACATTAAAGAGGTAAAGTGTATCAAGACACATACTCAAGGTGCATTTCAAGAACATGTAAGATAAGTTAATTAGGTAGACATTTTGTTTATGTGCAGACCATCAATAAAGGAAAAGTGGCCTCCTTTTGCACCTAAACTCATTTTCCTACTACAAGACATCGCAAAGCCTCATAGAAAAGATATAGATCTTGAATTCAAAGCAGCTGCAAGCTCGACTAGTTTTGATATAAGAATCATTAATCAACCACCAAATTCTCCGGATTGTAATGTGAATGATCTGGGATGGTTTAGAGCTATCCAAATCATCCAAGTTTAGTCAAATTGTTATATTGTCGATCAATTAGTGGATGAAATAATCAACTCTTATCAAGATTTATCCCCTATCACACTAAACAAGGTGTTTTTGTCTCTAAAAAGTTGCATGGTTGAAATCATGAAGGTAAAATAGGGTCACAACACGTATAAGATTCCTCACATGAAGAAAAATCAGCCTTATCATGCAAGAGGCTCTCCCAAAGAGATCTAGATGTTCCAAGCCCTTTGATTACTGAGTCCATCAATTACATGATGGAGAATGCTCATTGAAGACACAGTGAATATTAAGTAAAGATTGGGATTAGAGCCCAGTAGAACAAGGTATGTTATCATTAGTAAAGGTTCTACCTTTTGTAATTGATAAAAGGACAAGGTATTTTGTAAGTAGTAGTATTTCTGTCTCTACAAAGCTGCTGAGTATTTCGTAAGTAGTACTAGGACAATACCTTTTTGTAATATATCAAGGGATAGGGTGTTTTGTAAGTAGTGAAGGAACAACAATAGTAAAAGACAAGGGACCGAAGGAAGTTCCCACAAAGATCAAGAAGTATTTTGCCTACTATCAATCGGATTACTTCAAGTTCATTTTATTAGTTTCAGCTCAAAAAACTATACAACTTAAGCTGTGTATACCTTTATGGGCTTAATAATAGTGCAATTTACACATCATTTTAGTTGTGTACAGACACATTAAGCTCCATAAAGGCAAAATAGTAATGTAAAATACTTTCGCATCACCAATTGACCAAACTACAATTCAGCAAAGCAAGCAACAACACCAATTCATCAAATCATCAATTCAGCAAAGCAAGCAACAATAACAATTCACCAATTCATTAATTCATCAATGGACGAGATTCAACAAACATAACAACTCCAATTCATACAAGATCACACAACGAATTCAGATAAGAATATTTAAGCAAAACAAGCAACAACAGATCCTCGGGGCAATAACAAGTCCCCTTGTGCACCAAATCATCGATTTGTTCAATCAAACTAATGTAGAGATACTATCATTTTAGACCTTTTTTCTCCCAAGATAACCAAACACTGCTCTTACCACATATAGCGACAATACAAAAATACTCAAAGAAATAAAGAGAGTGAAAGTTCTGTTGGGTTATGAGTCAGTGGTCGTTTAGATCATTGCTAGGGGGTACTTGGAACTGATGTCAGTAGTTCATGTACTTAGGACATATTGTAATATTCGGTATTGGGGGAAATTGTAGTGATTTTCATCGCTATAGAATTGAAGATCTCAAAACCTGTCCTGAACCCGATGTGTGTTTTGAACATGATGATGTAATAGGCTAGACTTGTTCTTATCTTTAGTGATTATTTTGTCTAAGTCCTCGTAAGGGGTGTTGTTGGTCTCGAACTTCGCAGAGAAATTAAATTCCGTAACCCCATGTCATCAATTTGTAGAGCTCGTGTCTTTAGGTCCTCCAGCTGACTATCCTCAGTAGAAGATTCCTACAGCAGACCTCAGTTGAAGACTCAGTACGATTCTTTATCTATTGAATGTGAGTAGAGCTCAGCATCTTCGTAGTCACCAGTTGTCTATCCTCAGTAGAAGATTCTTATCAACAGACTCAGAAGAAGATGTCAGTATGATCGGTCCAGATCTACTGAACGCTTGCAACTCAGTTGCAGATCCGACAAGGAAACAACTGCCCGTCTATTACCATTCCAATGTCAGCAGAGCTTATTCAATACGAGGATTCAGAGAAAGTCAACTCAGATGAAGACTGATGTCTGACAAGTCTCACCTACCACAAACCTCAGCCAATGAGAAGCAACCAAAGTCTTACCTGCTCTGACACTTAAAGCTGCTATCATGTACAGAAGCCAACCACTATGCGACGCTCTTTCGAAAACTTATGGTGATTTTTCCTTGGAAGTTTGTGACACATGGCATCGTCCTCTCCAACGGATACATGGCTGGGTCACAACTATAAATAGAGAAGAGTCTCCAAGCTCAACGCACGGGACATCAAGGGAATACAAGCTCATTGCATTCAAACGCTCTAGCTCATTAAAGTCGATCCAGCGAAGAACTTGTTTAGTTGAATATCCGTAGTTCTTCACTCTAGAGATTCTTTAGTTCCCTCTTCTCTATCTAAGCTCCACTATTATATCTATAGCTTAGAACATTCGAAGGAGATCACTTTTTTGTGAATTGTTCTTATTGTAAGAACTCCTTCATTGTTGGAGAAAATCCCCTCCCCTTCAAACTTCGGTTTGATTTGTAAATTCGCTAAGGACTATAACTTAGAAGGGTCTGTCCACCGTACAGATTCCTTGATGAGGCTTGGTCAGATTAATCAACAAGAACTCCTGTTCTGTACGACCGTGGACGTAGGATCTTGCGTATCCAAACCTTGTTAAAAATTGCTTGTGTCATTTACTGTTTTATTGCATTTTGTTCAAACTGATTTACAAACTCATTCTTTGCATAAAAAGTATTAAAAAGTGCACCATCCAAAACAACCTTGGTTTGCGAAAAACACGTTTTTGAAAGAGACGAAGTCCTACGGGCCCCACACTTATCCGCACTAAAATTCATCGACTGAACTCTTTATACTGACAAAAGTCAGTAAAATAGACTCAGTAGTTGATACACTCTGACCCGCGATCAAAAGGCTCTTATTTGACACTGTTCATTCGGGCCGCATTTCTCACCGAGCCGACCTTCGCGTTTGAGGAAAAACTTATAATCAGGTGTATTTACACCCCCCCTTCTACACCCAATACTTGTCTCCGGACCAACAATTAGTATGAGAGTGGTGTTCTCCTGATCATCATTTTTGAAAAACCTACTGGTCTACTCGAACAGATCCTGAAAACACTTTCACTGCACAAGCATCTCTTCATACATCCTTATACTCTTACCCATAATGTCTGATATGTCTGGTATTTGGTGGAGAACTATATGGTATGTCGCGTGAGAATGGAGGCGCACCTTACATCGCTGCACGACAGCATGACAGACGTCCTTGAGACAGAACCTATCATTCCCATGTTTGACAGTGTGCAGTATGCCGCTGTGGGAGGTGTAGGAGCACAGACTGGTGCAAAGGTTCCCAGAGAGAAATCTGCCTTCACGCCGGAAGAGAAGAAAGTGCACAATCTTGACCGAGTAGCACGAAACGCTATCCTGACAACGCTCAGTGATTCTCACCTCGGGAGAGTGCAAGATTGCAAGACAATAAAGGAACTTTGGGATTCCCTGGCTGTAATGAGCCAAGGAAACCCTCAGATCAAGGAAAACAAGCTCGAGCTAGAGCTTCAAAAGTTCGACAACTTTGCTATGGAGCCTAGTGAAACCGTTGACGAGCTTAGCGTCAGATTCACCAACCAGATCAATGTGATCAATGGACTGAGGAGGACGTTCGCCAACAAGGAGATAAACAACTAGATCTTAAGAGCGTTACCTCCACTGAAGTGGCTTCCTTTTGCTACTTATTTACGACGTTCTGATCTTAATACTTTAAGTCTTGATGTTATATTTTCAGAACTAAAGACTAAGGAGTTCGAGCATAGTCTACCCCAACGATGCGTTAGCACTCCAGCTGACACTCAAATTGACCATGGTTTCAAAGAAATAGCCAGCACTTCAGGAGCCAACCCCGGGTCTGCTAGCAAGACAGTAGCTGCATCAGAAGCAAAATCTACGGAGACCCCTGCTACTGAACGTCTTGCGCTTATGGCTCTCAAATATCAAAGGGAGAAGGAGAGAGTCAGAAAGGTAAAGAAATATCACAGAGATTCTCCCTCAGGTAAGAAATATAATCATAAAAGGGAAGAATCTAAACCTTCTCCTGATTACAGGAACACAGAACCCGTTGCGAGTCCAACCAACAGCTCAACTGGAAAAGGTGGCAGAGTTATTGTGTGCTACAACTACAAAAAGGAAGGACATTTCCAGTACGAATGTCCTGAGCTCTAAGCTGCCCAGCGAGCGGAACGGCAGGCCAGAAGAGAAAAACTTGCCCGTAGGAGGTAGGCCTACATTGCCGGAGAGCTATCTGACGACTCAATAGAGGAAGATACCTTCATGTATTCTTCTGAAGCTGCATTTATTGTTGTTGAGGTCGGAGAAACAGTTCCTGAAACATTAACTGAACACTGCCTGATGGCTGGAGAAGAGGCTGAGGTAAATTCTAAACTTATATAACCTCCTCTTCATAGAGCACACACGACACGTGCTCAGCTACAGGTGAACCTCTAGAAATGATACAAGTGTATGACGACCTACTAGAGGAGCAGATTCAGCTGAGCAGAGAGTTCACTAGAACTGTTCAGGAACTGGAACAGGTAAAGGCTGAAAATCAGAGACTTTCTTCTGATTGTCAGGTCTCTACTGATTCAGAGAATCTTGTTGCGAGACTGAAGGAAGAGATTGAATCTCTTATGACTAAGTCTCAGCTTCAAGAAACTCAGATATCGGTTCTGACTAAGGACAATTCTGAGAAAGATACTGAGATAGCCAGACTCAGTCAGAAGCTCGCAGAAGTTGAAAAGGATTATGAATCACTGAGGAAAAGTGATGAAGTTTGGCGACGGCTGATGACTGAACAATACCTGGGAGCCAAGAAGAAGTTGGAGAGCATGCTTAGAGCACAAAGGCCCGTCGTCATGAAGGAAGGACTCGGCTATACTCACGAAGCTTCAACGTCTACCTCTAAATGCTCAGAAATGCTGGCTGATAGGTTCGTCAGAGGAAAAGTTCAAATCACTGAACCCATAACTCAGGCAAAAAACAAACAGAAGATTATTGCACCTCAGCCTAGCAATAAGCAACTGACCAAGAGTTCTAGCCCCAGAACACCACGATCAAATTCCGGGGGAACTAAGAAAGTCAGATGGGCAGAGCAGTATTGCGAACCACTGTATGAGCAGCCAGCACAATACGGTTCGTACTATTATGAGCCTAGGGCCAGGAAGAGCACAAATGGTGAGCGTCGTTTCGTACTCTCGCCAAATGATTAGTCCTGTAACATAAGCTAAAAATAGGGATTAGCACAATGATAAGCGAGGGTCGAATCCATGTGGAACGGGAGAAATATCCTATATCTCTTAATAATCCAGTTTTGGTGTAGCCACCACGCTTCAAGTTTAAGTTGATTATAACTAGGCACGAAATAAACACGACTAAAATACAAAGAAATGTGATAAGAGAGAAGGGACCCGACTCGGCAATTCCGAACTAACCACTACCCCCAATCCTTGAGTCAAGAATTTATTTAACCCCTTAAGCTAATTGGGTGGGAATAACATGTTGAGCATGATTATATCCCTAACCTTACCATCTAGGTAGAAACAAGCATGTTAAGCATAGGACCCATTTCACCTTCCTTAACATAATCTAGCATGTTGAGCAAGTCTAGACCAATATTAATAAGCATTAAACTCTAGGTTACCAAATTAGCTATTTACCCATGATGAGCATGCAAGAAAATTTACCAAACACCAAATTCCATTCAATTAAATAACTTAGTATCTTAGGGTGATCAATCCCAAAACAATCTATTATTCAATTTTAACCCTAATTAGTCAAAACTCAAGGATAAGAATTTAAGCACCATTAGGTCTCAAGGGGGAATCGAGGTCTAGAACATCATTGCCTCGTCGAGTCGAGAAAATTAGCTAAACATATTTAAAGTATTAAAAACAAGGTTAGTAGGAAGATAAATCACCCAAGAGATAACCATTAAACAAGCAATAAATGCTATATGAATTGTTGGAGAAGAAAATGTGAATAAAGGAGTTGAGAGAGAAAGGAAGTTACCAACATAAATTGCATTCACTAATTACCAATCTTCATCCCCTAATTACTTGAAAATGTAAAACATTAATTTTTCTTCCATCTCCTTGGCAGTGAGACCAAGAAACAAAAGGCAAGTAAAGTTTTTGGTGAAAAGTTGTTGTAGGTCAAAAGTTGTTGTGTGTAAAAGTTGTTGCCCACCTCTCTCCACACTAATCTATTTATACCTAGGGTAAAAAAAGTGTGTAGAGAGAGTTACAAGTTGGGCCATAATAAAAACAATTGGGCCTAGAATAATATTCTCAAAATCAACTTCAATCTTCAGCTCAATTAATTTGATCTTCAAAAGTGGCCCAACTATCCATAATTCATCCATTTCTTCATGAAACATCAGACATCAACGCTGTCTTTTTTCTTCGTATCTTCGAGATTAAATCACACCAAAGAAGTACCAAATAGCCATCATCATGTTGAATTTACTCTACAAATCCGACGAAAATACGAGTGGCAAACACACTCATCAAATATCTCACACTTGAGTCATGCTTGCCCTCAAGTATGAAATGAGAACAATAAGAACAAAGTTGCTACTTGAATTTTTTCAAACCCCCAAGGCAAGACACAATCAAGAGAAGAACCGAAATAAACCAAGTAAGATCCAACAAACCGCATAGACAAGATCCCCTACTCAAACAAACAACCATTCACCAAGTTCATCTCAACCTCAAGCAACAAATCGCAACTTTCTACACATGGAATAATGTTATCAATTTGGTCAAAATAGGCATGAATCAAGATTTTCTCACCGGTTCGCCCCGCACTCCCCTACACTACTCCGTGTAAGCCACTCATTAACTTAAAATATTCACGCAATCACGATATTAAAGGATCAACTAGCAAGTCAAGAAGGTCTTTCTTCACGGTTGTAATGGGGCCAAGGTACGTATACATTGATGCTCAGGTGGGATCTAAAGGGGTCCTAGGTTCCATTTATCAATTTAAGTGTTGTGCAAATTTGTGTTGGGTAATATTCTTGACACCGCTAGGTCCAACAGAGAATAAGGGCGGCACGTTCAAAAAAGGTATCAATATGCATATAAGAATCTTCATATCAACTTCATACAGGGGCCTCTTCTTATTTTTATCTATCTTCTCCCCTTTTTTTTTCTTTTCTTTTTGCAGACAAGACCTTTTCATTGCTACTCAGCCACAATTCAGAATATTCATTTCTTGCACAAACAGGGGTTGAACACATTGTTTCTTTATTCTTCACTTCCAAACAATTACCACAACACAAAAGATGCACTTAGGGCCAAGAGAAAGTCCAATTTTGAAGCGTCGGCTAAGTTTAACTAACTGAGTCAAGAAATAGGATATAAGCTTCAAGTTGGTTTACTAGGGAATTATTGCACGGTTAGGATTTGAAATTTAGGCAAAAAAGGGTGCATCCTAGTGCCTTCTATCATGCATTGCCTATGATCCAGTTATATTGCGATATTGTGACAAACGAAGCTCTCAAAAAGAACAAGTAGAGGCTGATCTACTGTTGGCTCAAATCTGACTTTAAGTAAGGGTTAAAACAACTCGATTCATGCCAATTTTTCATCCCAAATTTCATCTAACAAGTTCCAAGTTAGTGAATTTACTGATTATGCATAGAGGTATTTTGATTCACTTAGCTGACAAAAATTTCAAGGGAAGGAAAATTAGGCTATGCAAATTTAGGAGAACTTGACGTAAAAAAGACACTCGAACCCCCTAAACCCCTCCTCACACTTGCATCTTTGCTTGCCCTCAAGCAAATAGAGGCATAAGAAGACACGAAATGAACAAATAACATCACCCAGAACAAATAACATGCTCCTCCTCACACTTGAGACAAAGGAGGAGTGAATAAACAGGGAAAAACAAGCATGGGTTTGAAAACTTTCACCGGAAAAAGCCGTAGGATTGTTGAGAATGTTCTGTCCGGAGGCACCAAAGGGCAAGCAAGTTTTTGGAGTTAGAATATGCGCATGTAGTTGGTACTGGCGTGGAGTAATTGGAGCTCTTCATGGTCATACCCTGGGATATACAATGCAATGGAAAAGAGCTCGGGAGATGGACTCTCGGCTAGAAAAACTAAGGGTGTCCATTAGCAGTAACTCAAATACGAAGGCAAAAGAGAGCAACCAAACATTCAACACAAAACAAGTCTAGTAAAAAAAAACAGAAACATAAATAAAGAAGGTACGAGATAAGGTGGGTTGCCTCCCACGAGCGCCCTTGTTTAACGCCCTCGGCTAGACGTCCCCTTGAGCAATCGTGATAAACCGGAGGGATTAAGGCCACTTCACTCACCGTTTGCGCTTGGGAAGAGTCGAAGTATGCCTTCAATCAATATCCGTTCACCTTGAACACTTTGTCCGTAGAGGGGCTGTGAATCTCAATAACTCCACTGGGGCAGACTGAACGAACTGTGAATGGGCCTATCTAGCGCGATCTCAATTTTCCATGCATCAAACGGAGCTTGGACTGGTATAAGAGGACTTGCTGTCCCACATGGAATGTTTTGCCACAAATGTTCTTGTCATGCCACATCTTGGTCCTCTCCTTGTACCAAGTGGCAGATTCATAAGCTTCCAAACGAAGTTCTTCAAGCTCTTGGAGTTGGAATTTCCGCTCCTCCTCATACTTAGCCGGTTGCATATTCAGCTTTTTGATAGCCCAAAAAGCCTTGTGTTCGATGCCAACCGGTAAGTAACACAATTTCCCAAAGATAAACTTATAAGGGGACATACCGATAGGCATCTTATAAGCGGTTCGATATGCCCACAATGTATCATCCAACCGTAAACTCCAATCCTTACGCGAAGGATTCACGGTCTTCTCAAGAATTTACTTCACTTCGCGATTAGATACCTCGGCTTGTTCATTGCTTTGGGCGTGGTAAGGAGTAGAAAGGCGGTGGTGGACTCCGTACTTCTTCATTAGGGCTTCAATAGTATGGTTGTAAAAATGAGAACCTTGATCGCTAATCACAGCCCTTGGAACACCAAATCGACTAAATATGTGACTCTGAGAAAGCTTGAAACAACCTTCGAATCATTGGTTTGAGTGGCCTTTGCCTCCACCCACTTTGAGACATAATCCACCGCGAGAAGAATAAGTAAATTCCCACATGAACTCGGGAATGGCCCCATGAAATCCATTCCCCATACATCGAATATTTCACAAGCTCGAATAGGACATTGAGGCATTTCATCTTTTACAGAGATATTCCCGATCATTTGACACCTAGGGCAGCTTTTGCAAAACAAGTAAGCATCGTGGTTCAAAGTAAGCCAAAAGAATCCGCTGTCCAGAACCTTTCTTGCTGTCCTTTTGGGGCCAAAGTGTCCTCCACAAGCAAGGGAATGACAATGAGACAGAATATCACCTTGCTCACTCTCCGGATTACATCTTCTGACAACTTGGTCAACACCAACCTTCCACAGGTAAAGCTCATCCCAAAAGTAATGCTTAGACTCACAACGAGCCTCATCATTTGTGCACTTGTAAAACCGTTGGGGATTTGCTCGTGGTTAGGTAGTTCGGAATACGGGCTAACCATGGCGCTTGCCGCCTTGCCCTCGCTACAACGGATATTCCGCTATGCAATTTTTGCTCCGATCCAACAAGTCCGAGATTATTCCCGCCTTGTTGCCTGAATATAGATGCTCCTCCGGGAACGACTCTTTGATAGGTGTAGCATCCTCCTGGAAGCACCAGGGCGGCTCGTGGTCAACAACGTGATTTTCAAGCACCCTTCTTATCTTTGATATCGTAATCAAATTCTTGTAGCAGGAGGATCCATCACATCAACCGTGGTTTGGATTTAGCCTTGGACATTAAATATTTCAATGCCGAATGATCCGAGTACACTATAATCTTGGAACCAAGCAAATATGAACGAAACTTATCGAGGGAAAAAAGTATGGCTAGAAACTCCTTCTCCGTGGTTGTGTTGTTGCATTGAGCGGGGTTCAAGGTCTTCGAAGCATAATATATAACATGGCTTTCCTTCCCCACTTTTTGACCAAGAACCGCTCCCACCACATAATCACTTGCGTCGCTCATAATCTCAAATGGAAGGTTCCAATCCGGTGGTTGCATGATCGGGGAAGAAGTTAACTTCGCCTTTAAGAGATCAAAAGCTTGCTTGCACTCGTTGTCACGACAAACCGAATATCCCGCCGCAACAACTTAGTTAATGGTTGGGCAATTTTTGCAAAGTCCTTTATGAACCGGCGGTAGAATCCCGCATGCCCTAAGAAACCTCGAATTCCCTTCACATTGGTTGGGTAAGGAAGCTAAGATATCAGATCTACCTTAGTTTATCCACTTGAATTCCCTTCTTCGATACAACATGTCCCAAGACTATTCCTTCTGTGACCATGAAGTGGCATTTTTCATAGTTGAGAACAAGATTCTTTTCCACGCACCGAGTTAACACCAAGTCTAAGCTTGCCAAACAACCATCAAATGAATCACCATAAATGGTGAAATCATCCATGAACACTTCAATGCATTTCTCTATCAAATCCGAGAAGATACTCATCATACATCGTTGGAAGGTTCCCGGAGCATTACACAGGCTGAAGGGCATCCGATTGTAAGCATAGGTGCCAAAAGGGCACGTAAAAGTAGTCTTCTCTTGGTCTTCTACGCTCACATATATCTGAAAGTATCCGCTGTAACCATCTAGAAAACAGAAATAGACCTTCCCAACAAGCCTCTCCAACATCTGATCAATAAATGGGAGAGGGAAGTGATCTTTGCGTGTTGTTGTGTTGACCTTCCGGTAGTCAATACACATACGCCATCCTGTTTGGAGGCGAACTGGAACAAGTTCATGTTTGTCGTTCTGCACCACTTGAAATCCAGATTTCTTGGCCACATCATGCACCGGACTCACCCACTTGTTGTCTGAAATAGGATAGATAATACCCATAGCAAGAAGATTGAGGATCTCCTTCAACACAACTTCCCTCATGTTTGGATTAAACTTTCTCTGAGGATCTCTGCTAGGTTTACTGTCTGGCTCGAGCAGAATATGATGCTGGCAAACATCTGGGCTAATTCCAGTAAGATCAGCCAATGTCCAACCAATGGCTCTTTTGTGCCTCTTGAGAACTTCTAGCAACTTCTTCTCCTGCTCCTCAGATAATTATTTGTTGATGAATACTGGAAGAGTGTCTTCTTCTCCTAGAAAAGCATACTTCAAATTTGTGGGCAGTGGTTTTAACTCCAGTTTAGGCGCCTGGACTAATGATGGAAGTGGTTTATTAGTACTATTCTACTGAGGTAGAGAACTGCTAGAGGCTGCAGTCTCCTCCAACGCACAGAGATACATAATGGTCTCCTGTATCTCCCCATCATCAATCCCCTTGATATCAAATTCTGTAAGCCCTTGTGTTAAGGCTTCTAATTTGTCCTGCAAAAAATTTGTCTCAAGGTGATCTTGGACAAGGGGCTCAAACATGTTAGCAGAATATAGATTTTCATAATCGCTTGGCTTCTCCAAAGCCTCATCAAGTCTATAAGTATATGATTCCTCATGATACTTAATGCGAATGGTCCCATTTTCCATATCTATAAGTGCTTTGCATGTCTTAAGGAAAGTTCTACCTAAAAGCACTCCAGCTGTACCCTCTACATGCCCACTATGCGTGTCAATGACATAAAAATCAGCAGGGTAAGTGAAATTATGGATTTTCACTAAGACATTTTCAAGAAGACCAACAGGGTATACACATGATCTATCGCAAGTTGAATCACAACCCTAGTCTTTGTTAATCGCACTCCATTTAGTATGTTATAAACACACAATGGAATCACATTAATTGATGCTCCCAAGTCACATAGCATGCTTTATTTTTACCTCTCCAAATAGACAAGGAAGCGTAAACATACCCCGGATCTCGCACACTTGGTGGGCGACCCTTCGCCGTATGAATGCAGAGGCAGTTTCCTCCATCAAAACCTTTCCAGTGGGCTTTGCCTTTCCAGATATAAAATCCTTGATGAATTTGCAAAGAGGGGGGGAATTTGATAGCTTGGAGGAATGGTATGTTAACCTCCAATTTTTCAAACATTGCCATGAAATCCATGGTCTCTCGCATTTGGCTTTGTTTTCCTCGCTAGAGCAAACTGAAAAGGTGGTTGAACAGTATACTAGGCCCACTTGGCTGCGGGGCTCTACTATGTTGACCGGTTCATCTTCTTCACTTGTCTATCCCGCAGCCTTTTGGTCCGATTGTGGACTCCGCTTTTCCAAGTCGGTGTGATTTCCACCTTAGACTTCAAATCCTCATCTTGTTTCTTCTTGGGGAACTCCTTTAGCTCCTTTCCACCGCGCAGGGTCACATCCATCGCATCCGCTCCCTTTGGATTTAAATGCACTTGGGAAGGCAATTTGCCTTGATTTCCCTTCATTTCATTAAAAGTGTCTGCTATCTGAGACATATGCCTCGATAGTGTGTCAATGCTTGTCTTCTGATCCTTTTGTGCATCTTGCATGCTTAGCTAGGCTTGTTGGATGCTATGGATGGCATCATTATGAGTTTGCACATCTCTCTACATAGTCTTTTGAGATGTGATAAGTTCTCCCATCATTTCTTCAAAAGATTTCGAAGATTGGGCTGGGCAATTGGGGGTGCGTTCTGTTCGAAAACACTTTGATGTGGGCGACGGTAGCTTTGTTGTTGCATAGGTGTTTGTTGTGGCATATTTTATCTTGGCTGATTTTGCTGGGGTTGCTGGAATTGCTGCTGTGGTGTTTGAAGACTCTGTTGAGGGGGATCTCCTGGTGAACTCCATTTAAAATAAGGATGATCCTTCCATCCTGGATTATAAGCTTGCGAGTATGGATCCCTCTTCTGTTGTTGATGATTGTTCCAACTCCCAATTGCATTAACTTGAACATCCTCAGTAAGGTTACACTAGAGGGTGACATGTCCAAAATTTCCACAATTCCCACAAGGCTTCTCAGGAGGTCCAGCAACAGCTGGCTTTTCTACAACATTGGTCAGCATCCGTTCAATCCTCCCAAGTCTTTCTCCCATTTTGTCATCAGCTGCAGAAGAGCTTGCTTGAGCAACTTTCTTTAAGATACGAGGGCTCTCATATTCTCTAGTAGCATCTACTAGATTTTGGATCAACTTTTTGGCCTCACTTATCCGATAATTGGAAAATCCTCCTCCACTTGATGAATTTACAAAATCTTTCGTTTTAACCGTCATGCCTTGGTAAAAATATTGGAGATCTCCTTCTGAATATCTGTGGTTGGGGAAACTGTCCTTCAGTCGTTGGAACTGAGTCCAATAGGTGCTTAAGGACTCATCAGGCTCTTGTTAAATGCTGGAGATTTCCTTCTTCAATGCATTTATTTTTGTGGAAGGGAAGTAGTAATCCAGGAAAGCCATCTTCATCTTTGCCCAATTTGTGATTGAATTGGGTGGGAGACTTGAGAACCACACATTTGCCTTCTCAGACAGGGCAAATGGAAATGTAGCCAACCTAAGCTGGTCTTCTGTAACTCCAGGTGGCCTCTTGTGGATCCTACAGATTTTGGCGAACTCACTCAAGAAATTGAATGGATCCTCACCTCTCTTTCCATAGAACTTAGGAAGAAGGTGAAGTATCCCAATTTTCAGATCAATTGGTTCATCTGTTTCTAGTACTCTGATTGCAGTAGGTATATCTTCACCATCATGTTTAGACAACTTGTTCAACCTCGGGGTCGTGGTCGGCCATCTCTTCGTACTCTATCCTCGACTCGACTCAAACTCTACTTCTTCGGGATTGTAATTTGTATGGTCAGACCGAACCCCTTCGGGGTTGTTGCCGGCTTCAAGCACCGCCTACATCAGCTTCCGGTTTAGTTAAAGGAATGTCCTGCCGGGCCAGCAGGTTCCGCTGTTTTCTCAGCTTCGTCTCCTTCTGAATTCCCTTTGCGGTCTTCTCAATTTCTGGGTCGAACAAGAGATTTGGGTTTGGAAAACTGCTCATAAACAACAGAAAAAATACCCTAAAAATAGATTAAATCAAACACGGTTCCTCGACAACGGCGCCAATTTGGTGACGTCGTTTCGTACTATCACCAAATGATTAGTCCTGTAACACAAGCTAAAAATAGGGATTAACACAATGATAAGCAGGGTCGAATCCACAGGGAACGAGAGACATATCCTATATCTCCTAATAATTCGGTTTTGGTGTAGCCAGCACGCTTCAAGTTTAAGTTTGATTATAACTAGGCAAGAAATAAACAAGAATTAAATACGAAGAAATGTGATAAGAGAGAAGGGACCCAACTGATTGCAACAACTCAACTAGAAAAGATGGCAGAGTTATTATGTGCTACAACTACAAAAAAGGAAGGACATTTCTAGTACGAATGTATTGAGCTCTAAGCTGCCCAGCGAGCGGAACAACAGGCCAGAAGAAAAAAATTTGCCCATAGGAGGCATGCCTACATTCCGGAGAGCTATCTGACGACTCAATAGAGGAAGATACCTTCATGTATTCTTCTGAAGCTGCATTTATTATTGTTGAGGTCGGAGAAACAGATCCTGAAACATTGACTGAACACTGCCTGATGGCTGGAGAAGAGGCTGAGGTAAATTCTAAACTTACATAACCTCCTCTTCATAGAGCACACACGACACGTGCTCGCCACAGTGAACCTCTAGACATGATACAAGCGTATGACGACCTACTAGAGGAGCGGATTCGGTTGAGCAGAGAGTTCAGTAGAACTGTTCAGAACCGGAACAGTAAAGGCTGAAAATCAGAGACTTTCTTCTGATTGTCAGGTCTCTACTGATTCAGAGAATCTTGTTGCGAGACTGAAGGGAGAGATTGAATCTCTTATGACTAAGTCTCAGCTTCAAGAAACTCAGATATCGGTTCTGACTAAGGACAATTCTGAGAAAGATACTGAGATAGCCAGACTCGGTCAGAATCTCGCAGAAGTTGAAAAGGATTATGAATCACTGAGGAAAAGTGATGAAGTTTGGCGACGGCTGATGACTGAACAATACCTGTGAGCCAAGGAGAAGTTGGAGAGCATGCTTAGAGCACAAAGGCCCATCGTCATGAAGGAAGGACTCGGCTATACTCACGAAGCTTCAACCTCTACCTCTAAAGGCTCAGAAATGCTGGCTGATAGGTTCGTCAGAGGAAAAGTTCAAATCACCGAACCCATAACTCAGACGAAAAACAAACAGAAGATTATTGCACCTCAGCCGAGCAATAAGCAACTGACCGAGAGTTCTAGCCCTAGAACACCACGATCAAATTCAGGGGGAACTAAGAAAGTCAGATGGGCAGAGTAGTATGGCGAAACACTGTATGAGCAGCCAGCACAATACGTTTCGTACTATTATGAGCCTAGGGTCAGGAAGAGCACAAATGGTGAGCATTGTTTCGTACTCTCACCAAATGATTAGTCCCGTAACACAAGCTAAAAATAGGGATTAGCACAATGATAAGCGTGGTCAAATCCATGTGGAACGGGAGAAATATCCTATATCTCCTAATAATCCAGCTTTTGGTGTAGCCACCACGCTTCAAGTTTAAGTTGATTATAACTAGGCACGAAATAAACACGACTAAAATACGAAGAAATGTGATAAGAGAGAAGGGACCCGACTCGAGCAATTCCGCACTAACCACTACCCCCAATCCTTGACTCAAGAATTTATTCAATCCCTTAAGTTAATTGGGTGGGAATAACATGTTGAGCATGATTATATCCCTAACCTTACCATCTAGGTAGAAACAAACATGTTAAGCATAGGACCCATTTCACCTTCCTTAACATAATCTAGCATGTTGAGCAAGTCTAGACCAATATTAAGAAGCATTAAACTCTAGGTTACCAAATTAGCTATTTACCCATGATGAGCATGTAAGCAAATTAACCAAACACCAAATTCCATTCAATTAAATAACTTGGTATCTTATGGTGATCAATCCCAAAAAATCTATTATTCAATTTTAACCCGAAATTAGTCAAAACTCAAGGATAAGAATTTAAGCATCATTAGGTCTCAAGGGGGAATCGAGGGCTAGAACATCATTACCTCGTCGAGTCAAGAAAATTAGCTAAACATATTTAAAGTATTAAAAATAAGGTTAGTACGAAGATAGATCACCCAAGAGATAACCATTAAACAAGCAATAAATGCTATATGAATTGTTGGAGAAGAAAATGTGAATAAAGGAGTTGAGAGAGAAAGGAAGTTACCAACATAAATCGCATTCACTAATTACCAATCTTCATCCTCTAATTACTTGAAAATGCAAAACATTAATTCTTCTTCCATCTCCTTGGCAGCAAGAGCAAGATACAAAAAGGCAAGCAAATTTTTTGGTGAAAAGTTGTTGTAGGTCAAAAGTTGTTGTGTGTAAAAGTTGTTGCCCACCTTTCTCCACACTAATCTATTTATACCTAGGCTAAAAAAAAGTGTGTAGAGAGAGTTACAAGTTGGGCCATAATAAAAACAATTGGGCCTAGAATAATATTCTAAAAAATAACTTCAATCATGAGCCCAATTAATTTGATCTTCGAAAGTGGCCCAACTCTCCATAATTCATCCATTTCTTCACGAAACATTGGACATCAACGCCGTCTTTGTTCTTCGTATCTTCGAGATTAAATCACACCAAAAATGTACCAAATAGCCTTCATCATGTTGAATTTACTCCACAAATCCGACGAAAATACGAGTAGCAAACACACTCATCAACAAAACCTCTAAGAAGAAAGCTCCCGAACCCAAAGCCGCCGCAGAGTCGGGATCTCCGAGCTCGTGGAGAAGAAAACTCGACAAGGTTCGAAAAAGAAAGTATCCGAGACCCCCCCAAGGTTGCCGGATAGATTCGGGGTCGCGAAACCATCGACTAACGCTTAAGGACCCAAACCGAACCAAAGGGTACCTAAAATTGTTTCTGCTTTGCGGGTGCATAAGGACCTCGATCATGGACAACGGCCGCCGAGATATACGACCTATCAAAAGAGCTTGCCGACCAATTACGTGCAAGAAGATGGTCCTGCACTGAAGTTTTGTGTCAACTCAAAAGGCTATACAAGGGGATACGGAACACTAAACATTGAGATCGCTTCGGCCTAAGAGTAACATATGTTGAAGGACTTCAACATAATCTCCTTTATGCCGATAATCTTAACAGAGTTATCTTTGACGCCGGTTTCGTGATGTTATTGATAAATCTAAAGGGAAAACAATATTATCTTGTTCGCGGAAGAAGAACATCTACATTGCAAACTTGAACACCGCCGAACCCGAGGCTTGCTTTCTGCCCGTGACGAAATCAAGTGATAAAACAGACGGCCGTGGCATAAGAGGCCCAAACCACCTAAACTTCAAGGTAATGAACAAGTCGGCTAGGGGACTCAACATGGTGACGGCCGTGGCATAAGAGGCTCAGCCACCTAAAATTGTGAAGCATGCTTGAAGGGAAAGCAGACTCAAGAAAAGTAATCCACCAATTCCGTCACCTTCCACTAATGGAATCCTTCAAGTGCTCCACATGGACTTGTTTGGGCCGCCCCTCCAAAGGACCATAAGAGGCAAGAAGTATGCCCTCGTCGTTATTGATGACTATTCAAGATATACATGGGTTATCTTCATAGCCAACAAATCTGATGTCAAGACTGAGTTGCCAATACTATTGAAGAAACTCAGTGTGGAAAAAGAAATCAAGATTCAGAGAATTCGCTCAGATAGAGGAACTGAATTTCTCAACTCAGTCATAAAAGAGTACTGCGACACTGAGGGGATTCAGCACGAGAGTTCAGCAGCTCGTACTCCCCAGCAGAACGGTCTTGCTGAACGGAAGAAAAGAACATTGAAAGAAGAAGCAAGAACGCTCCTAGCAGACTCTGGACTACCCTCAAAGTTCTGGGCTGATGCTACTGACACCGCCTGTTACACTCAGAACCGCTCACTACTTATAAAGCAACACTGAAGACACCATACGAACTATGGAAAGGGAGAATTCCTTCTATTTCTCATTTTCATATTTTTGGCTGTCGTTGCTTTATCCACAATAACGGAAAGGATCAGTTAAAGGTCTTTGATAGCAAATCTGATCAAGGAGTATTCTTAGGATACTCTCGAGTCAGTAAAGCCTTCAGGGTCTTTAACTACCGGACCCTTTGTGTGGAAGAAAGCCCTCATGTTATTTTTGATGAGTTTGTTACTAAGGACAGGAAGCCTAAGAAGCCAACATCAAGATGCCGCAAAGAAGCTACAAGATCTCACGCCGAATGACAAAACCGAGAAGATCCAAGCATTGTCGGGATGACGACTCGTAACGAAAAAGAAACTCGCACCCATCCCGCAAGCAATGTAGCCGACCCGGTTGATTCTACTCGTGACCCCTACCGCGAATATCAACTCGTGGGGAACGAAAGTGATGTTCCCCGAGCAAAAAGCCCCCGAACCCCGGAAACTCGAGAGATCCTAACCTTCTTACCGAATCGCTTCAGTCGCGTAACGGCACTACCGAAACGCCTAAGACTCCCGTTGACCGTATAGAAGTAATCTCGTAAGAAGAAGCCAAACTCGTATGTTCGTAGCTAGACGCTCACTCTTCTCGATCTCATCATCGGAGATCCGTCGGCCAGCAGTAAGGACAAGATCCAAATTAACTCAAGGAGAAAGCGCTCTCTACTCCCGCTTCTCGTCCATTGAAGAATCTTAGTCAATAGAGGACACACTCAACGATGCCGAACGGATCATTGCCATGCAATAGGAGCCGGACCAATTTGTCCGAAACGAAGCTCGGGGAGCTTGTTGACGCACCTAGAAACCAACACGTAATAGGTACCAAGCGGGTCTTCAAGAACAAGCAAGATGAAAACAACATCATAGTAAGAAACAAAGATCAACTTGTTGCCAAGGGATACCGCCAAGTAGAAGGTTTAGATTTTGATGAAACGCTCGCTCCAATCGCTAGATTGGAAGCCATTCGCATATTCTCGGCCTACGCAACACATCAAAGATTCAAAGTATATCGAGATGGATGTTTAGTCAGCATTTTTGAACGGCGCATCAAGGAAGAAGTATATGTGGAACAACCGCCCGGTATTCAGCAGGGACATCAGGTTTATAGACTCCGAAAAGCTCTGTATGGGTTAAAACAAGCACCTAGAGCTTGATATGATACCCTATCAGACTTTCTCCTTTAGAAAGGTTTTCAGAAGGGGACATTAGATCGCACTCTGTTCAGCATTAATTCAAAGGACGACATTCTAATAGTGCAGATCTACGTGGACGACATCATTTTCGGGTGCAGAAATGTGACTATATGTCAACAATTCGAGAAAATGATAAAGGAGAAGTTCGAGATGTCCATGATGGGAGAGATGAACTACTTCCTTGGTTTTCAACTGAAGCAATCACCTGAAGGAATATTCATCAACCAAGCCAAGTACACTCGAGATCTCCTGAATAGATTTGGCTGCGACTCCAGCAAGCCAGTCAAGATCCCCATGAACACAAATTTTAAAATCGATCTAGACAAAGAGGGAGCTTCTGTTAACTCTACTGATTATAGAGCTATTATTGGTTCTTTATTATATTTAACAGCAAGCAAACCTGACATAACTTATGCTGTAGGTGTATGTGTAAGATTTCAGGCGAATCCCAAGCGAAGTCATCTAGACTCAGCAAAGAAGATTCTGGTTACATGAAAGGAACACCTGATGATGGGTTATGGTATCATGCTGATGATAATTTTGTTCTAACTGATTATTCTGATGCTGATTATGCATGATGCAAGATAGATCAAAAGTCAACTTATGGAACGTGCGGTCCTTGGCAAGTAGCCGATATCATGGTTTTCAAAGAAGAAGCATTCAGTAGCAACGCCAACTACCGAAACCGAGTATATGGCCGCCGTAGTTGCCCGCGCCCAAATCCTTCGGCTTCGACAACAACCGCGTGATTATCGTATCACTCAAGATGAAGTGCCCATCTACTACGACTCCACCAAGAAAATTGCAATAACTCAAAACCCAGCTTCTTCATACGAGATGCAAGCACGTGGACATCCGACACCACGTCATCCGAGACCATGTCGAAAAGAAGGATATCGGGACGGAGAAAATCCTTACGGATAAGTAAAGGGCGCACATACCGACCAAGCCGTTTGGCCGAGAACAGTTCGTGAGAAATCCATATAGAGAGGTCGCCTTCGATCTACCTTGAAGTTTGTTTGTCTCACCTACTTTCTTCACCTCGACCAACGACAAGCGGTCACCGCCTACTTTCCCGATTAAAGCCGCAAGTCAACAACTTTCCGTAAATGGAGGGAAATGACCGTGTCACCATACTTTGAAAGAGCCGTTAGCTACCCAAAAGAGAGAGACACATGGATCGTCGTCTCCAACGGATCTATCCATGTCTCTCGCTCTATAAATAGAGGGAAGATTTCAAATCAAAGCTTACCCGTAAAAAGAAGAATACACGAGCATTTACTAGCAACTCGTAATCGACTTAAGCTTTCCGCTAGAACTTCAAAGAGTTATTCCCAACGAAAAGGCAACATACATGCTCAAAGGAAACCGAGCTGAATCGGATCATAAGCCTCTAGTATCCAACCGACCGAATACGAACCCGTAGTTTATACTTAACCGTTCGTCGCTCTAGAAGCCACTTTCTCGTTCCCTTCCCTCTAACCTAAGCTCACCGACCATATCTATAGCTTAGAATGAAGGAGTTCATCTTTGAACCGATCCTTATTGTAAAGGACTCCTTCATAGTTGGAGAGTTTGTCAAACACTTAAGTTTGATACCTTGTAAACCGAGACTTGCTCGCGATAAATCTCAAGACCAGTGTTTGTCCAAGTGCACAAACCGACAAAGACTAACTCGAGATAATAAAATAGCCTCTTGATCTTTTCGGGATAGCGGATGTAGGATTGTTGGATCCGAACCACTTTAAAATTGCTTGTGTTCCGTGTGCTCTGCTTTTACCGTTGTATTGATTAGTGTTCATACCGAAAATATCTTTCAAAATCATTCAACCGAGTTTCAACAAAGCTTAAAAGATTGCACTAAATATACCCGAAACAATTTTTCTTAAAAACATTTTCTAACTCAACTGAATTTGGGCCTACACATTTCCGCAATCTACTAAACTTCACCGAACGGTACCGAATTCGGACCTAAGTCGCCTAGCAAGCCTCGCAAAGTTAGCCATATACCACGCGTTTTAAGTTGAGAAAGTGTTTTCGAGTGTATTCACCCCCCCCTCTACACGTGAACCTTTAACTCGAGACCAACAATTGGGTATTAGAGGAGGAGTTCTCTAAGACTCTTGTTTTCTCGAAACTAGTCTACTTCAACGAATCCGTAAAACGGACCGCATATCATTCTTCATTCATATCACAATCTTCAATGTCCGATATGTCGGAATCAGGATGGTACCCATGTTCTCAGTAGAGAACTACGGGGTATGGCGAGTCAGAATGGAGGCACATATGACTTCCCTCCACGACAGTACGATAGAGGTACTGGAGGACGGACCTATCATTCCCATGATTGATAGCGCCGAAACCCCGGATCCAAAGATAAGGAGGTAGCTTGGTGACCGGGAAGAAGATCCCCCGAAGATAGAAGTCTCTTCACCCCTGAGGAGAAGAAGCTTCACAACTTAGACTGGGTTGCCCGAAATACCATACTGACCACCCTGAGTGATTCCTATCTCGGAAGAGTTCAGGACTGCAAGTCCACGAAGGAACTCTGGGATGCTCTAGCACTACCGAGCCGGGGACTCAAAAGATCAAAGCAAACAAACCGGGCGCCGGAACTTCGTGCCGGGAGAGACTGTCTCTCATGCCCGGTGACACGATTGAAGATCTTAACGCCGATTTACGGATCTGATGAACACCATCAACGGCCGGGAAAGACGTTCTCCAACCGAGAAATGAATCTCAAGATATTAAGAGCACCGCCGGACGAACATTGGACTCCATTTGCTACTTTACCGAGACATTCCGACTTTGATATTGTTTCTCCCGATCATATCTTTTTAGAACTAAAAGCCGAGGTGTTCGAGTTCGGCCCACCCCAAAGGAAGCGGGAGCTGAAGCCGACACTCAAATTGACCATGCTTCGCCGGCACGGCGGCTCCCACGTCTAGCAAGGCGTAACCTTCACTTAGTGACCTACAAGAAGGAAACCTAGCTAAGAAATACGCACCGCTTGGCCGTGAAATATCGAAGGAGATGGGGAGGCGCAGAAAACTCCCTGTAGTCGTCGAGACTCCAAGGGTAAGTCTCGAATATACACCCAAGCGCACTCCCGAATCGCACACTTCGATTGCAGGAAACAGGAGGACTCGGCTCGCCGAAAGACAAGAGAGCAAAGAAGATAGAGTCACCACCGCTACAACAAAGAAGAAGCCGTGACAATATCAATATGATCGTCTCCGAGCTCGCATCGCCGAGAGAGCAAGGACGTAAAGCTCGAAGGGAGAAGTTCATCAAGAAGCGTAAAGCATATATTACTGGTGAACTATCAGATGACTCAAATGAAGTCGACTCCTTCATGGATTCATCAGATGATGAAGCGGCAATCATGGCCGTAGAGCTTGAAGAAGATACTGAAAAGTGTCTTATGGCAGAAGAAGAGGATGAGGTAAACTCTCACGCTCCATTTAACTCCTCTTCACATTGCACACACGACACTATTTCAGGTGCAGATGAGAATCTGGACGTCTCGATCACCTATGAAGAATTATTAGACGAGCAGATTCAGATGAGCCTGTAGCTCAGTAAGACTCTTCAAGACTTGGATACCCTGAAAGTGGAGAATCAGAGACTTTCTCAGGAGAGTCAGGTTGCTACTGAGTCAGAAGGACCTGTATTAAGACTCAGGGAGGAGATTAACTCTCTGATGACCAAGTCTCAGCATCAAGAAGATCAAATCTCAGTACTGACCAATGACTTGACTCAGAAGGATACTGAATTGAGTCTACTAAAGCAAGAGTTGTCAGGACTTCAGACCGAGCATTAAACGCTTAAGAAAAGTGATGATGTCTGGAGGAATCTGATGACAGAGCGGTACATGGGCGCTGAAAAGAAGCTTGAGGCAATGCTAGCCAGCAACAAGCCTAAGCACTGGAAGGAGGGACTTGGATTCTTTCATGGAGCCTCCTCATCTGCCCCCGTATGCTCACAGAACCGGCTAGCTGATAGATTTGTTCAGGGGCAGACCATCAACGCTGAGATCCTGAACCCCCTAGCCAAGATAAAACAAAAGATGAAGGCACCTCATCCCAGCTATCAACATTCTGACATGAAGATTAGCTCAAAATCACCCCAGCCCATTCAAGGGGCAACCAACGTAGTTAAACGGGCCGATCGGGATGGACCTCCACACCGACACATCTCGCCCGGATAGGTCATATTACTATGATCCTATAGTCGGGAGAGGACCCAAAAGTCTCGAAAAGGAAGAAGAAATTCGTTCGTAAGGCAAAGGTCACCATCCACCAATTCGTAAGATCGGGACTCCCGAACCTGTGAAACCTAAGAAGTCGGGATCGACCAGCCCAGTGGTCAAGTATGTTGATCAGAGTGGAAAGAAACTGTCTGAGACCACCAGGGTCGTGAGACAAATTTGGGTTTCCAAAACTAACATCTAAGGACCCAAAATCAAAAATAAAGGGTAGCTGAATATAATTCTGTTTTGCAGGTGCACAAGGACCCTTGGTATGTGGACAGCGGATGCTCAAGACATATGACATACCAGAAGGTTCTACTGAAGAATTATACTACTGAAGAAGGACCCAGATCGAGTTTGGAGACAACGCAAAAGGCTATACCAAAGGCTATGGAACACTCAGCATTGGAACCACCACAGTTCCAAGAGTATCATATGTTGAAGGACTTCAACATAATCTTCTCTCTATTAGTCAATTTTATGATAACTCGAATAGAGTGATTTTTTACGCTGGTTTATGTGATGTCATTGATAAGTCTATAGGGAAAACAGTGTTATCAGGTTCGCGCAAAAAGAATATCTACGTAGTTGATTGGAACTCAGCTGAATCTGAAGCTTGTTTGTTGGCAAAGAACGACAACAGAACGGGGTGGCTCTGGCACAGAAGACTCAGCCATCTCAACTTCAAGACGCTCAACAAGCTAGCTAGAAACGCTCTAGCAAGAGGGCTGCCGAATGAAGTATTAAGCAAAGACACTCAGTGTGAAGCATGTCTGAAAGGAAAGCAAACAAAGAAACAAAATCCACCTGTTCCATCGCCTTCCACTGATGGAATCCTTCAACTGCTACATATGGATTTATTCGGTCCAGTCTCTCCGGTTACGATCAGAGGCAAAAAGTATGCTTTAGTGGTCATTGATGACTACTCACGCTACACATGGGTCATACAAGTCTGACGTCAAAACAGAGTTGCCTACACTTCTGAAAAAGTTTAGTGTCGAGAAGAACACCAAGATTATAAAGATACACTCAGACAGAGGAACTGAGTTCCTGAATTCGATAGTGGAGGAGTTCTGCAAAACTGAAGGCATAGAGCATAAGACGTCTACCGCGCACACGCATCAACAAAATTGGGTTGCTGAAAGGAAGAACAGAACACTCAAAGAAGCAGCAAGAACCCTGCTCGCAGACTCAGGACTCCTAAACAAATTCTGGGCAGAAGCTACTGACACTGTATGTTACACTCAGAACAGATCTCAACTGACTAAGCATCATAAGAAGACACCATATGAACTATGGAACAGAAGGAAGCCTTTAATATCTTATTTCCATATTTTTGGGGGTTCGTGCTTTATCCACAATAATGGGAAGGATCAGTTAAAGACTTTTGATAGCAAGTCGACCAAGAGTCTTCTTAGGATACTCCCGGTCAAGCAAAGCCTTAAGAGTTTTTAACTATCGGACCTTTTGCGTGGAAGAAAGCCCTCATGTTGTTTTTAATGAGTTTGCTACCGAAGAGAGGAGCAGGAACTCAAGATTATAATCTGAGGACATCAGTAAGAAGCTACAGGGTCTGAGCCTAAAAGATAAAGTTGAAAAGATCCATCTGTGTTGGGATGATGATTTAGAAGAGGAAACTGTTGATAAGACAATCGAATCTCAACCAAGAAAGTAGTAGAGCCAACGGATTGACTCTATGAACAGAGTCAATCCCAGGTAACTCAGGTCGATGAAGAAACCCCAATGGTAATTGAGACCTCTACTGAGGATAATAATTCAGGGGGAACAAATGAAGTTCCTGAGCTGAATACCCTTGAACCTGGTGACTCAGTAGACCCAACTCTAGTAACTGAATTACTTCAATCTCATAATAGTACAACTGAAATGCCTAACTCACCTACTATCTGTGTTGAACAAATTTCAGATGAAGAGTTGTAACATCGTCGATCATGGCTGGACGCTCACACTTCTGACTTGATGATTATTGGAGATCCTTCAGCTAGTGTGAAGACAAGATCCATATTTTTTCAGGGAGAAAACGCATTATATTCCTGGCTTCTTGTCTACGGAACTCGGTCGGTTGAGGACGCACTCAAGGATGCTGATTGGATCATAGCTATGCAGAGGAGCTGAACCAGTTCACGAGAAATGAAGTATGGGAGCTTGTTGACAGACCTCTACTTCTTCCAAGAAGAGGTCACCTCCCAAAACAGCTGAGAAAACACCGATTAAGAAGCAGAAGATGGTCACTCAGGCTGTGGTTGTACCTCCCCTGCAACTGAGAGACGAGGTAGAGTCTTCAGAAAAGACTGTCCCAGTGGAGAAGGCCGTCTCCACTAAACAGGGAGAGGAAGTGGAACAAGGGGCAGGAGCTGAACCTATCAGTCCTACTGCTTAGACCACCTTGGTTATTCCACCGCTCAGCAGCATTCCGTCTGCTGAGAAAAAAGCGTCTCCGACTGAGAATGAGGACACGGAGACAGCATCAGAATCAGAGACCATTGGTCAGAATCAGAGACCATTGGGATGGAGGCCTCAACTCTTCAATCTAGAGCCTCCCGAGAAGTCTCAGATGCCATCCCTGAGATAGCCAGTCATTCTGACTTGGTTACTTTGGCAAGACAGGGCAGGCTTCATATTCTGATCCGGTTCCAGGCGTGGTCTACATTGAACAGACTCATCCAACACCACTCCTGCGAACAACTCCATGAAGAGGAGGTACTGATCCGAGAAAAGATATGCTACTCAGAGCCTGCGGATCTCTGCTCCCTGGATGATCTGAGAGCGGCTATGCTAGCCCTGCTGAACGAGAGACTTCCAACTTCAGCAGCCGTTCCCTCAGATGGGTTTGATCCCGACGATCAGGACCCGCCCCATGATTCAAGCCCTGAGAAGCCTGTTGAGGGATCTCAACTGGAGGAGGATGCCCCACCCACGACAATTGCTGAAATTCCACTCAAGATCCTCCCACCGTGCAAGTCGGCGGCTGGTACCTCACAGTCTGCGGACCCAGTACAGCTGTTGCTGGGGTCTGCTTTTGAGGTAGTGCCCAGCCCGAGAAGCCGACACTCTAAGACTGTGGCAAGGGCTCTCAGAAGTCAGGGTGCTCAGAACCGACTTCTTGCCCGAGCCGTCTACAAGACGTGGAAGCAGTCCACGCAGGCTCAGAGTGAGGAGATGAAGGAGCTCAGAACATCTATTCAGAATACTCCAGCTCCAGACTTCTCTACTATCTTGACAGACGCCTTAGCCACTCAAAGAGCCGAATTTGAAAGGAAACAAAAGTTGATGGAAGCTGCACAGGCCAAACTCCTTGAAGACTATCAAGCAGCCCAGTCAGCCCATGCTGAATCTATATCTTCCATGTGTCAGGCCGCATAGCTCAGACTCCAGAATATTCAGAAGACTATGGAAGATAAGTTAGATCAGAAGTTGCAATCTATTCAGACTGTGGTGGAGAATTCCCACAAGAATTATGGAGAAGAGCTTACTGATGAGAGAAATGAACTCCATGAAAGCCTCACAAAACTTCAGGCAGCCTTGGATAAGCTGGCCTCTGATTATGACAGTCTGAATATGAAGGTGCAGGTTCCTACCCTCGACCCATTTGCTGATGCCAAAAAGGGGGAAGGGAAAGGCAAAACCAAGGTTCAAAGGGGAAGGAAGCCTGGTACAAGGCAACCCCCTAGAAATCTGAAGATCAGCAACGAAGCTGACAAGGAGAAGGAAAAAGAGCAGCCGCATCGGTCCCGGTCACCGTGGTGGATCAAAATCAAAATCACCAACACCTGCTGATTCAAAAGAAGAGCAAGAGCACATTCCATCCTATGCCCCTTCAGAATCTCAAGAGCAAGAAATGAAAGAGATATGGGATCAGATGGAAAGGTATCTGGACAGAGGAGCTGAAGCCAGACAGATAAGTGAAGCAAGAGAAAGGCTCAAACTCGCTGACCTAGAAGCTCTAAGGCTTAAAGCTGAGAAAGAGGCACAAGAAAGGGTTCCTGAGAAGGTTGAGATTCCCTACAAGTACAGAAGACTCGGAAAGCCCACTGATCTCAAAATACACCGATGGCCCAGAATCGATACATGGATGCCACGGGAGCGAGCTCAGAGGTAGGAGACACTTAAAGCAGATTTTATCAAGAGGTACTATATCTGGAGATATTGGCCTGACATGCATAAGGCGATAGCTTTTGCTCAGTGGTTTCTGAAGAGCGATCCAGAGATATATGCAAGAGTTCAGAAGGCCCTTGCTGAGAAGATAGATGTCAGAGTCCCAGCTCCTAGACCTCTGCCCCCTCCACTGAAGCTCGATGGTTCCTTACATACTGGTGTTATTGAAGGAGAGGTCAAAAGTGCAGTTCAAGCCAATGATCTCGTGAGACTCATCCCGCTAACATGGTGCTGATACAGAAGCTCAGAAGAAATACATACAAAATGTATGGATTGCCGCTGCCTGAAGAGAAGTCTAGAGATTTTAAAGAGCGGATCCAGCTGTTCAGAAAATAGCTGATAGCTTCTTGTATTTTGTTTTCTTTTTCTAGAATAGCAAGTTAATGTACTGTACTTAAATCTTCTAATATATAAAACATGTTTGTTGTTCGGCCTTGACAATGACTTATTGTCTACATGGCCTTGTTATTTTTGCTTAACACTCAGAATCACCTAAGTGATTACTGACTCACACACTCACTGAATCTATATCTGTGTCTGTCTGTTTTTACTTAGCTTGATAGATTCTTTCGTGCTTGATAGATTTTAGGGGGAGATTGTTGTTAGAAAGCGGGAAATTGCTGTTAGATTTCTGTATAGGTTCTGATATTTCTTTCCTGTACTCCCTCAGTAGTCTAGAAATTGAAGAATAACTCCACTGATTCTACTTGTAATATTTGTAAGGAGTTTGTTTCTGACAGTTTGTAGTGTTAGGTTTTGGCATCATCAAATAGGGGGAAATTGTTGGGAGATGATTTAGTAGCCTAGGGCTCAGTAGATTTGAAGATCCCAAAACCCTACTTTGACTGATGAACCATTATGTTGTATTTGTTTATTCTGCCTCTCAGAGTTTCAGACTCAGTAGACACCCTTCGACATAGTTCAGGCGTTCAGTTCTGTCTGCTAGTTATTCAGCAGACTATCAGCCTCAGTACCATGAGAAGAAGACTTAGTAATACTGGACTCAGCAGGAGCAGTATACTGAAAGGAGTCAGTGGAACTGAACTCAGCAGGAGTAGTTCACTGAACATAGAATTGATCTTCAGTAGAGCTGAACTCAGTAGGAGTATGCTACTGAACATAGATCAGACTCAGCAACGGCCAGACAGTCTTCTGACTGTTAAGAAATCTCTTAAGTCAAATCAGCAGAGTCATACGAGGTATAGAGAGGTCAACTTCAGATCTACCTTGAAGTCTGTTTATCTCACCTACTTTCTTCAGCCTCGACCAATGACAAGCGGCCAGCTGTCTATTTTCTGATTAAAGCTGCAAGTCAACAACTTTCCAAAAATGGAGGGAAAGGACTCTATCACCATACATTGAAAGAGCCGTTAGCTACCCAAAAGAGAGAGACACATGGATCGTCGTCTCCAACGAATCTATCCTTTTCTCTGCTCTATAAATATAGGGAAGATTTCAAATCAAAGCTCACCCAGAAAAGAAATAATACACAAGCATTTACGAGCAACTCAGAATCGACTTAAGCTTTCCGCTAGAACTTCAAAGAGTTATTCCCAGTGAAAGGCGACATACATGCTCAAAGGAAACTGAGCTGAATCAGATCATAAGCCTCTAGTATCCAACCGACTGAATACGAACCCAGAGTTTATACTTAACCGTTCGTCGCTCTAGAAGCCACTTTCTCGTTCCCTTCCCTCTAACCTAAGCTCAGCAGACCATATCTATAGCTTAGAACGAAGGATTTCATCTTTGATTTGATCCTTATTGTAAAGGACTCCCTCATAGTTGGAGAGTTTGTCAAACACTTAAGTTTGATACCTTGTAAATTGAGACTTGCTCAATATAAATCTCAAGACCGAGTGTTTGTCCAATGCACAAACCGACTGAGACTAACTCAGTATATTAAAATAGCCTCCTGATCTTTTCGGGACAGTGGATGTAGGAGTGTTGGATCCGAACCACTTTGAAATTGCTTGTGTTCTGTGTGCTCTGTTTTTACTGTTGCATTGATTACTGTTCATACTAAAAATATCTTTCAAAATCATTTAACTGAGTTTCGGCAAAGCTTAAAAGATTGCACTAATATACTAAATTTGGGCCTACACATTTCCGCACTCTACGTAACTTCATCCGAACGGTGCGGAATCCGACCTAAGTCGGCCTAGCAAGCCTCAGTGAAGTCAACCACTCTGCCACGCGATTTAGAACTGCTTATCTGATCTACTGAACTTGTTCAGTACGGCATCTTCCTGAAAGGGACTGTTCGCATTTTAAGTTGAGAAAGTGTTTTCAGGTGTATTCACCCCCCCCCCCTCTACACCTGAACATTTATCTCAGGACCAACACCCTTGATATTCAAATCTTATAAAATCTCTTCTCTTTCTCTCTAAACACACTTTACCCCATTACTGCATTAAGAGAGTTTCCTAATCAAAATTCTGAACTGCATCTTTCTCTCATCAAGCTCTCTAATCTCGGCAACTTTCTTTCTCTTAAATCTGTATCTTACTCACTCTATTTTCGAGTGCTGACATATTTCTTGCAGATTTCTGATATACAATGGCATCCCTTGTGCCGACCCCGTCCAACATCGAGGAAATTACTCAGAACAGGGTCCAGTTCGAACCCACGATGGAGTTCCACCTCGCGGAGCAACCGTACATGGAGCCCATATTCTCCGCCCTGGAAGCCACTAGGCTGAAGACGCTTCTCATGAAGCACCCCAAGGCGTACCTGCCTCGATAGGTGGTGGAGTTCTTCTTCAACGTGTGTTTCGTTGAGGACACGATTGCAGAGGTGACTGTGATTTGTTATATGAGGGAGGTTTCCCCTCAAAAATTGGAGGAGAGCCATGCGGACATCAGCGTCCTGGAAGGGCTGAAGTCGATATTTGAGCTTCCCGACAGTGGTATCTCCCCAACGGCTATAAGGAGACAGAGCTCAATGAGTACATCCAACGTTTTTGCGGATGAAACGATGTCTCCTTCAAAGCCGCATTCCCCAAGAACCAGCTTCTGTCGGAGTACAGAGGCCTAGCGTACATCGTGATCCACATCCTCACGAGCATTGCTGGTCCTTTCGACCAGCTGTCCAAGCCTAGACTCCAAATCATGATGGCGATAATGGATGGAGTAAGGGTGAACTGGACACAATTCTTCATGTCCGAGTTGAAAGCTCAAGCCTAGAAGTTTGTTGCCACCTAATCAAGAGAGAGAAGACCGATTAGTGTGGGCAATCTACTCGTATGGGATGAAGGTGTCCATACCGATAGAGGACTCAATGACGAGTCATGCGTCTTTTTGGAGACATTAAATATTTTTAGAAGAAGCCGATTGTAAAAGCCCAACGGTCAAGGCCCAACGGAAAAGCCCACGGACCACCCAAAGGATCAACCGTCCAAGATCCAAGTCCAAGGACACGGACACGGACCGGAACCGGAGCTGGGGCCGGGCGCGGTGCGGCGCGGCAATCGGCGAAAAAGCTTCGTGTGCTCGAGCATGTGTGGCCAAAGCCCACCACATGTCACTTTGTTATCTACTACAAAGTGGTAGAGAATTAAATACCACAACAAACTTTACACATTAATCAGTGTGGGATATTGATTAATGTAATAAATCTCCATAACCCGAATAAGGTAAGTTTCTCCACTTTAGGTAACGTCTTAGTTTTGTCCCCCAAAACTTCGAGCCACTATTTCTCACTCACTGAAAATCAGAATCGAGAAATTAAGCACACTACAATTATCTACTCAAAATGTAGAACAATGTTATATACCTTAATTCACAAATCGAATATGTAATGAGGATCGAAAATGCGATCAAACGGGCTGAATTTTACCTAAATTAAACTAGCTTTAAATGCCAACATAATTTCCATATATATATATATATATATATATATATATATATATATATATATATCGATTTTCCAACAATTCCCCTCATGAGTAGAAGTAGCCAAATGCATGCATGCAGACACACAGTTCTGTCCTCAAGAGACAATAAAGCATCAAGGTAGGTGGTTTGTGACCATGAACCTTTCTTAGTCAGTGCTATCGACCATACCGGTGGACTAGTGGACACGTGGCCTTGAACTATTCCTCCATGGTGTATACTTAGATCATAGCACTAATGCTATAAATTCTCAACCTCACCCGTTCTCACGTTTGTGTCCTTTACAGGCCATGGACAACCTCTTCGGATTCATAAGTGTTACATAGAAGTGACCCTCACTTTTCACTTACATAGGTGATTATTACTCGATTATCCTGCAATACTCCACCTTCACAAGGTATCCAAAAATCATTAAAAGTCAAAAACTTAACCTCACCACTTGACAGGTCACCAACACTCTCGAGCTCTTTAGGGAATAGACTACTTGAGTTTCGTATCAACAGACTCATATAGCTTAGTTTACTCATTGGACCAAGTTCATGGGATCTCCAATCTACAAGGTTGGGTATCCACTATAATTGTCTTTAAATTGTGGATGTAAATCTCATTCCTACTACGAGCTTATACATTTGATCTCGATGCAAACTCTTAGTAAGCGGATTAGCTGGGTTATCTATAGACTTAACATAGTCTACAGAGATAACCTCACTCATTATCAAATGTCTTACAATATTTTGTCGACGATGAATATGTCTCGACTTACCATTATACAACCCACTCTTCGCCCTACCAATAGCCGCTTGGCTATCACAGTGAATCATCACAGGTGACACGGGCTTCGTCCAACATGGAATATCTTCAAGAAAATTATGGAGTCATTCGGCCTCCTCACCGGCCTTATCCAAATCAATAAACTCGGATTCCATAGTGGATCGGGCTATGCACGTTTGTTTCGTGGATCTCCAAAGCTCCTCCCCCTATAGTGAACACATAGACAACGAGTCTTTAGTGTCAGATATCCAATTCACATCACAGTACCCTTCAAGTACCGGGGGATGTCTAGAGTAGTGCAGCCCAAAGTTAAGAGTGTATTTCAAATACCTTAGAACTCTTACAAGAGATTTCTAATACTCTCTACTCGGATTACTAGTATAGTGACTCAATTTTTTCACCAGACAAGCTAGATCGGGCCTTATACAGTTCGTGATGTACATAAGACAGCCAATGATCCTAGCATAATCCTCTTGAGCAACATGATCACCCATATTCTTTCTCAAGGGAACATTAACTTCTAGAGGAGTATTTGTTGGCGCATTATCAAAAGCATTAAACCTCTTAATAACCTTTTCAATATAATGAGATTGAGACAAAACAATCTCATTGGGAGTTATTTGGATCTTCACTCCAAGAATAACATCAGCAACTCCCATATCTTTCATATCGAAAATTCTCTTAAGCATAAGCTTGGTTTCATTTATGACTTTAATGTTTTGTCACATAATCAGCATGTCATCTACATAAAGACAAACAATTATAAAACCATTCTTCTTATTCTTTAAGTAAACACACTTGTCACATTCGTATATCTTAAGACCATTCGACAACATAGCCTCATCGAATTTCAAGTGTCATTGTAATGGTGCTTGTTTCAACCCATACAGGGATTTAACCAACTTACATACCTTTCGCTCTTGGACAGGTACTACAAACCCTTCAGGTTGTTCAAATAAATTTCCTCTTCTAAATCCCATTTAGAAAAGCAATTTTCACGTCCATTTGATGAAACTCAAGATTGTACAAAGCAGCGATAGCGAGAAGCACATGAATAGACGTAATTCTTGTTTTAGGTGAATATGTATCGAAAAAATCATATCCTTCCATTTTCTTAAAACCTTTAACCACTAATCATGCTTTATACTTATCATTGACCTATCTGCCTTATATTTCCTTTTTAAGATCCATTTGCATCCTAAGGGCTTGCAACCTTCGGGTAAATCAGCTAAAACCCAAGTATGATTTTGCATGGTCGAGTCAATCTCACTTTGGACAGCTTATTGTCAAAGTAGACCATCAGGTCTAGAAAGAGCTTCCTTTATAGACCGCGGTTCTTCGTCGAAAAGAAGACCACAAAATCAGGACCGAAGTCCTTAGCAACCCTTGCTCCAGTGCTACGTCTTGGTTCTAAAGTTTCAGGATCGGCAACACGCCTTTTACGCATAGCAGGCTCTACCCCCACATTCTCATAACTACTAACAATCACTCTAGTTTCACCACTAGAGTGCTTGATTCAGCCTTATCCTCCTTTTTATATGGATAGATGTGTTCAAAGAATATAGCATTCATTGATTCAATAGCAGTTCCTACATTCATATCGGGAACCACCGACTTAAGAATGACAAACCGTTATGACTACTATTTAGTGCATATCCTATAAAGATACAATCGACGGTTTTAGGTCCGATGTAACTTGCTTAGGCAAAGGCACTTCTACCTTAGCCAAACACCCCCACACCTTGAGTAAGGAGTAACATCCCTACCTTTTAGAGGTATTTTGTTCAACAAGTAGTTAGCCGTCGAAACAGCTCCCCCCCCCACATGTTTTGGGCAGTCCAAAGCTGATTAAAAAGGCACCATCATCTCCTTTAAAGTTCGATTCTTACTTTCAGCCACACCATTTGATTGAGGCAAATAGGGGATCGTGGTTTGATGAATGATACCACTTGTCTTACACAACTCTTCAAACGGAGCTACATATTCCCTACCTCTATCACTTCGTACCATCTTCATTTTACAATCAAGTTGGGTTTCAGCTTTAGCTTTAAAGTTAATAAAAGCTTCAATTGCCTCATCTTTACTCCTTAAAAGATGAAGAGTACAATATCTCGTGCAATTGTCAATAAAAGTTATAAAGTACTTTTTACCACCTCTAGTTTCCACAAACTTCAAGTCTCACACATCAGTATGAATAAGTTCTAGAGGCTTTATATTTCTTTCTACATAATGAAATGGAGACTTAGTCAACTTTGCTTCAATGCAAACTTCACACTTATTTTTGTTAAACTTATTTACTTTAAGTCTATCGAGATTAACTAATCTTTTCATCGCATTTAGATTAACATGTCCTAATTTAAAATGTCATAAATCGAACACTCGACCAAGTAGGAGGAAGTAGCTTTATTCTCATTATTCGTGCCCTCACGGGGCTCTTTGGCGCAATGCCATTGCACTCAACTTGAAAAGGCCCCCGAAAGGTAACCTTTTCCTAAAAACATTACAAACGTAGAAAGAATAAACTTGTTAAAATCAAACACTAGTTTGAAACCTCTCTTAACTAGTACAGAGCTAGACACCAAATTTTTGCAGATATCGGGGACATGCGAAGACCTCTCCAAGAGTAAGGTTCTTCCCGAAGCACAACCTTATCACAACACTACCATAGCCAACTACCACGGATGAGGCTTGATTTCTCATATTCAGTTTCCTCCCTTGGCAACTCTTGTACTTGGTGAAGTCGCTTCGGTCACCACACACACATGTGTCGTGGCGCGGAATCAATATACCATTTCCCTTCATTCTCCACGATATTTGCTTCTTTGGTGACGACAGTTGCAAGGTCGGCTTCAGTGAGGTCTATCTCCAACATATTGGCTGGACGAGCCCTCTTCTTCTTCGGCTTACGGTAGTCCTTGGACATGTGGTCGGTCTTGCCACAGTTGTAGCACTCCCCTTCAAACTTGCGGGCTTGCACCTTGCCCTTCCCTTTGGGGTTGCTTGTTTGGACGCCCTCTTTTGATGTTTTTGGAGTTTCCACCTTTCTCTCGCAAGGTTAACTCTCGGTTCCATGGGTGCTTTGCCCTTCCCATCTCGATTCCTCATGTCGGCCCCGATACGGAGCTTGAAAACAAGATTCTCAAGCGTCATTTCCTTTCGCTTGTGATTCGAATAGCTCTTGAAGTCCTTCCAGCTCGGTGGAGGCTTCTCTTTCACGGTTGTCATAGTAAAAACATCTGGCAAAAGCATTCCTTCGACGTGGACGTCATGGACAATGAGTTGAAACTCTCGCATTTGCTCCATAACCAGCCGTGAGTCCACTATTTTGTAGTCCAAAAACTTGGCGACTAGAAACTTCTTGGTACCTGCATCATTAGTACAATATTTCCTTTCAAGTGCCTCCAAATTTCTTGAAGGTCTTTATATTCGAGTGCACGCTATACAAGCTATCCTCTAGTCCACTTAACAAGAATTTTTTACAATATTAATCAGAGGTAAGCCAATTCTCATTAGGAATGCGGACTTCAGTATTCGACTAGGATTCACTTAGAGGTACAGGTACGTTCTCCCTCAAAATGGTAGTGAACCGCAATGTTGTCAAGTAGAAAAACATTTTTTATTGTCACCTCTTGAAGTCGGTACCTCCAAACTTTGGTGGCTTCTCGACTACGAGAAACACTCTAGACGAGTGTAACGGTGCCACCATCGTCGGGGTCGAGCCCCCCACCATACCAAGGTGGCTCACATTCCTAAAACGGACATTAGTCTGCAAAGCAGAAGACATAGCATTGAAGTTAAATGTCGAGTTAGTGGCATTGGCACGGTTAAGTGTGATTCTTACATTGGTGTCGGCAGAAATGGCAGCAAGAGTAGGATTTGGAAAAACCGGCGTTGGAGACAGGACAAACACCGACGAGACGACATTGCCGGAGGAGGCAATGACGTCGGAAACAGCGAGGGTGGTAGCGGAGACAACTGCATTGGCGGCAGCGGTGGCAGCTGCTATATTGTTAACGACGGTGGCAGCATCGGAGATGGCAGTAGATGAAGAAGACATGTTTCAGCAGCTTAGGTAAAGTAAGGTACGATTCGATATTTCATCATGTGATTGTTGTTTACAAAAGCTGCTAATACAGTAGAAGAAAATAGTAAGTCGGAAAAAACAATAGAACTAGTAAGACTGAAACTTCGTTAAGTCGAGGAAGACCTCTTTCCACAAGTCAAAATATGCCCGGTAGTGCTCTCGGTTTTGACGCTTTCATCTCTAAAGTTGAAACGACGAACGTCTCGAAGTATTGCAGTACCGCAGAATAATGAGCTCCGACGAACTGGACTTCCGGCGAGGGCAGAACTGCTGGACAACTAGAGCTAAGAGATGCAGAAGAAAATGATTGATGTTGGTGTGTTGAAATGCAATGCAGAATAGCCTATTTTATAGGTTCTTCCGCCCAGGTGAAAGGTGTTGGAACCATTAAGGCAGGTGAAGTCGTGGGAAGGAAAGTGGAGAGGTGGAGAGTTCTCAACAGTCTCATTCCAAAGACTTCCAAATAGACGTAATCAATTGCAGGAGGAGCATTGGACATGAGCTGGGCCAGCCCACAAGTAGCCGACCAAGCCCAATTGCTAAAGTTCAATAGCCAAGGCCCAATAGACAAGCCCACAGACCAATTTCAAAGATCCAAGTCCAAGTCCAAGGACACAGACCGGAACCGAAACCGAGGCCCGGGCTGGGGCCGGGCGTGGGAGGTTGGTGAAAAGCTCGCGCGCATGAGCATGTGTGGCCCAAGCCCATCACATATCACTTTGTTATCTCCTACAAAAAACTTTACACATTAATCAATGTGGGACATTGATTAATGTAATAAATCTCCAAAACCCGAATAAGGTAAGTTTATCCACTTTAGGCAACGTCTTAGTTTTTTCCCCCAAACTTTGAGCCACTATTTTCACTCATCGAAAATCGGAATCGAGAATTAAGCATACTACAATTATCTACTCGAAACGTGGATCAACACTATATATATTAAGTCGCAAATCGGATATGTACTGAGGCTCGAAAATGTGATCAAACTGACTTAATTTTACCCAAATCACATTAGCATTAAATGCCTACATATTTTCCAATATATATATATCGATTTTCCAACAATAACTACATATGATTTTGATAAGAAGATGGTGATATATACTGGTGTTATATAATTCATGCATGCTTCAACTAAACTACGATATGTTAATTCATTTTATACTTGATTCGACACCATCAGGTTGCTCTATCATTTACCATTTTACTACTACCCAATTAGTTTCTATTATTCTTGCTCAATGGAAGTTAATCAATTAAGATGATATAAGATCTTTTTAGATAAAGACATGGTAGGACAGTGTTACTAACTTGCTATCCTTGTACGTAATACTTCCTACAGGAGCAACACCGACTGCAGTTCCAGTGCAGAAGACTTCGTCAGCATCTAATAATTCTTCAATAGGAATAGAACGCTCCTCAACCTAGCAAAATTCAAAGATTATGTCAAGCTTTCTCCATTAAACACTGGGCGTAGGGGTGTACAAAAAAACCGCAAAATCGCCCGCCCGCACGCACCCGCCCGTAACCGCCCGCAACCGCGCGGTTTAAATTTTTATGTGCTTATTAACGGTTTAAATTTTTACAACCCGCAAAGTATTGTGTGGGTTGCGGATTTGAATTAGAAAACCCGCATTTAAACCGCCCACCCGCATAATTATTTTAATTACAATAATATCATATTTATATAATTATATTAACACTTTTAATCTAAAAACTGAATTTTATTAATTAGTTCACTATGCCAAATTAACAGTATTAAAATAGTAATAACTAAGTTATATGAAAAAAGTTGAGTCTGCAAGACGTGTATCAATATTACTTCCAAAGTCATTTACTTATAATAAAAAAATTAAAAAATGACTAATAAATTCACATAAAATAAAAAGAAATGCAATATGTGAATTCTTCCCAAGATTCTCGACTACAAGTCTACAACAATTCTCAAAGGCCAAAGCGAGTCAAGCGCAGCCTTTTAAACCCTAAAATATTTTGGGAATACTTTTAGAATATCATTTATTGCTTTTGATAATCGTTTAAACCGTGTAGGAATTTTTTTAAAACTTATCAACCCGCTAAACCGCTCGATAAACCGCCCGCAACCGTTCAACCCGCCAACATGCGGTTTTCTATTTATATTTGACGGTTGCGGTTGGATAATTTTGTAAACCGCAAGCATTTGGGTGGTTTGCGGTTCCGTTTGTCACCCGCCCAAAATCGCCCATGTACACCCCTAACTGGGCGTGTTATTCAAAAAAATTCCAGACAAATATAAAGAAGAGAACAAGAGAATGTGTTCGAAAAATCTGGAAGATCAATATACAATGGTGCAATCTGTTGATGATAAAAAAAAATGTTCGATATTATACCATATAGTGATAAAGTAAACAAGCTTCTTTGCACAATACTAAGTGGATTAAAAGCATTCTTTTCTTACAATGTAGCATAAATCCACAAACTGTTATGTGATTTTAAGACTATATCATTCCGTCCTTATTGCGCTATACAAAATACAGTAATGTACCTGATGCAGCCATTCACCACTCTATAATTAATAACTGTTATCTGGTATATAATCGGCTAATTATGAGATCTCACATGACAACAAAAACAAAAACAATTAGAATATGTGGAAGCCAAATCTTACTAATTGATCAACAAGCCAAAAGATTACAGAATCTTTGCCCTATCTCGAGAAACGGGTATACTCCAGAGCTAATCTTAGTCTACTCTGTGTTTTGAAACCCAGCCCGGACCGGCCGGTTTGACTGGTTTGGCCCGGAACCGGTCAAAAATCCGAGCCGAGTGACATGTTGACTCGGTTTTCCAATTGACCCGGTGTGACCCGGCCGGTTCGGCCGGTTGAACCGGTAACCGGGTCGACTCGTTTTTTTTTTTTTTTTTTGAATGTGTTATTTTATGTAGGGCTGTTATCGAACCAGTAATATGAGTTCGAGCTCGGCTCGATAAAATTTTATAATGTTCGAGCTCGGTTCAAAAGCTCGATTAAATATAAAAATAAAATAATTTTTAATTTTTTAATTCAAGCTCGAAAGCTCGAATTCGATATAGAAGTTCGAATTCGGTACTCGAATTCGATACCAAAGCTCAAAACTTCACTCAAGTGGGATTAACAATGAAAGGAGGGGATAGTGTTTATATAGAAAAATTTTGTTCTCAACTTCCATTCATTTTCGATGTGGGATGACAACACTTTGGAAGTGAGAACAAAAGAAGTATACAACACCCATTTATTTCTTTCCTCCATCTCACATCGAATATATATGAGAAATGAGAAACAACATAAGCCTATATATAACTATCTACTTCTTCCTTTTTTTCTTTAAATTTTTTCGTTAATTAATTAATAATAATAATAATAATAATAATAATAATAATAATAATAATAATTAAAATTATTAATAATAGTAGCTATATATTTATGTTTAATCATATATTAAAATAGCTAAATATTTATGTAATTTAATCATATATTTATGACGTCACACCGAGTTGACGGTAAAAAAAAAAAATTCGGGTCAATGACCGGGCCGATTTTAACAACACAGAGTCTACTAAACATCACTTGCGGAAGAATGTCATAGGTCACACCACTCACAGCTAATCCTAGGGGTGTAAGTGGTTCCGCTCCGAACCACGAAACCGATCAAATCGAACCGAACCAAACCGAAAAATGTGGTTCGGTTCGAAGCCGCGGTTTGGTTCGATTTATTTTTTTAGGAACCGTTTACATTCGATTCGGTTCGCGGTTTCAAGAATTTTTGAACGGTTCGAACCGAACCGAACCAATATCTTATTTTTTATTTTTTTATTTAATATTTGTCTTTATTATATAAGAATGTTATTGAATTTAGATATTAGATTTAAGTTAATATCAATTCTAATCTATACAAAGGAAGAGAAATGAGTAACAACTCTATACTTATGAGTTTGGAACGAGTGACATCCTATAAACTATTATTCTCGCATTATTTAGGATTTAAAAAATAAATAAAAAAATAAAAAAGGTGAACCGGTAAACCGAACCGAACCAAACCATTTATAAGCGGTTCTGGTTCGGTTCGATTCCGATATTTAAAAACACATCGAACCGAACCGAACCGAACCATTTCTATGTGTTTGGTTCGGCTCTCCTAAAACGCATAAAGAAACCAAAAGCAACCAAACCGTTACACCCCTAGCTAATCCCCTAGGCTACGGTCACGCACAGTACACCAATAAAAATAACAAAACATATAGAAGGGGCCCCCAAGGCCGAATACTCAAGCAAGTAACAAGACATTTCATTCTTCTTCTTCTTTCATTTTTCGGCATCCCTGAACGCTTTCCTCTTCCTTCCCTCCTCTAATATGTAAGAATTGGAGCAGGCATATCAATACCCCCCTTCCCAACTTGCCACCTTGTCCTCAAGGTGTACCATTAGAAAATGCTCACAACACTTACCCGAAGTCTACCCACGTTGCTTCCTTGCCGTCAAGACCAATCCAGTGAATATGAACCTCTGGTTCGTTGATGCAGTTGCCTATTTTCAGGTGGACCCCAAAGAGAGTTGTTGGGGTATGGATGTCTGAGTGGTTGTCGTGCCCACCGCATGGAGAAGCTCTGATACGTGGAAAACGGGATTTATAGAAACAAGAGGGGGGAGGTCCAAGAGGTATGGGACTTGGAAAATCTTACCCATGATCTCATAAGGACCATAGAAGTAGGTTGTCAATATCTCATAACACCGAGCGACGAGGGTGTACTGCAATAATGCCAGAGTTTCATAATGACCCACTCCTTGACTTTGAACTTGATATCAATGAGGTGGTGATCCGTCTTATCCTGCATATGTTGTTGGGCCCGCATACAGTACATGCATAAATCATCGAGGATGGCGTCCCAATCCTCCATAGATTCTCCACCGAATCTACCAGGGTTTGTTGTCCCTCATATCAAATTAAGTCTTGAGGTGTGATACCATATAGAGCTTGGAAGGGGGTACCTAATGTCGAATGATGGAAGGTATTGCACCAAAATTCAGCCATTTCGACCACGGTTTGGGTTAATCCAAGATAAAGCACCGTAGATTGGTCTCAAGACAGTGATTGACTTCTTTCGTTTGATTATCAGTTTAGGGATGATAGGTCGTGCTCGTCTTGAGAGTTATGTTAAGGAGGCAGCAGACTTTGGTCTATAGACGGTTGAGTAAAATTTTATCCGGACCACATACCACAGAATCTCTTTGAGGAAATTTTCGGCTACCACGATTTCCGTAAAGGGGTGTTTCAATGGAAAAAAGTGTGCATATTCACTCAGATGATCCACTAGAACCCGTATAGTATCCCAACCACCGGACCTCGATAATCCTTCAATAAAATCAATTGTGATATCCTCCTGAACCCGGGCAGACAAGGGAAGGGGTTGAAGTAACCCGACTCGTGAGGTATTGAGCCTCTTGTTTCACTGACACACATCACAACAACTCGATTAGTCTCGCATTGTTTCATGCATACCCGGTCAATATATATGAGAAGCAAGTTTCTTATGTGTCTTGGTCACCCCAGCGTGTCCACCAATTGGTGAGTCATGAAATGTGGCTAAGATTTGGGGAATGAAGGTCGCGTACTCGGTATAACTAGTCGGCGTTTGTAGAAGAGGTTCCCAGGAGGGTGAACCCACGATGCTTTGTGTTGTCAACCACTATTTAGCCTTTGTCCCGCTGAATAAGGGTCATTTGCAACTCTTCGTTTAAATCTATCCAGAATTACCAGCACCATAATTGTAACATTGTGTACTCGATCTCTCCTTCTCCCTTCTGTGACAAAACATCTGCTTGGCAATTGCTAGCCTTTGTGTAGTATTGAACTTCAAAATCAATTCTCATTAGTTTCGAGACCCAACGCTGGTTTTTAGCCCCCTATCATACATTATTCCAATATGTTCTAAGCTGAATTGATCCGTATGGATGAGAAACCGACTACAGACCAAATACAACCGCCATTTGAACACCGACTTCAAGATTACCATCAATTCCTTCTCAGATATCGACCTTTACCGCTCTTGTGGGCCTAAGACACACTATACAAAGCAATCGATTGCTGACGCTGCATGAGTACATCCCCTAACCAAATTCGAAAGCATCGGTCTCGACATAGAACGGTTGAGCAAAGTCCTGCATGGCTAGGACCGGGACATTAGTCATCGCTGTCTTGAGAGATTTAAACAAATTGTCCCTTCTAGAGGAGATTGATAAGGGGTTCGATGATTGTGCCATAACCACGAATAAACTTATGATAATAGCCTGTCTGTCAAAGAAATCCACGCAGCTGTTTGATGTTTTTGGGAACGGGCCAATCAACCATGGCTCTGATTTTATCTAATTTGGTTGCGACGCCTTGAGCTGAGATCTCATGACCCAAATAAGAAATTTGGGCTTTCCAAACATACACTTCTTCAAATTAAGGAAGAGCTAATGACGCGCCAAATTAGCCAATGATGTTCATATGTGGTATTGATGATCGGCATCATCCTTACTGTAAATCAATAAGACCTCGAAGAACACCAAGATAACTTGTCGGAGAAAAAGGATGAAAGCTTTGAAAAGTGGAAGGGGGCGTTCATCGACCCGAACGACATATCTTCAAACTCGTAATGCCCATCATGAGTTTAGAAGGCAATTTTTGGTATGTTGACTTCATGCGTACCGATCTAATGATAGTCGTAGCCAAGGTCAAGTTTGAAGAAGATTTTTGCCGTATACAATTCATTGAGCAGTCGGTCAATGACTTGAATATGATATTCAACTAATACGATGGCGCGATTCAACACCCTACAGTCCGTGCAAAACCTCCACCAACCATCCTTCTTCCGAACCAATAACCGGACTAGAGAACAAACTCCAACTCGGTTGTATAATGTCGCGCAGCATATCACTCACCAACCTCTCAATCTCTACCTTCTTAAAATTTGTGGTATCAGTAAGGTAGAACATTTATAGGACACTCCCCTAGCTGCAGCTCGATCCGATGTTCATGACTCCAAAAAAAATTATGGGAATCCATCCACTGTAGATTGTAAAAATGCTAGGATTATCGGATCCTTCACTGACTCCAGATTACCCAATCCAATCATCACATCAAGAAAAAGGATTAAAGGAAAAGATTGAAACACCCATTGAACCACCCATTGCTTAATATCTTCACCTTTCGTCTTCTCATGTAATTTTGGTGTCTTTGATTTCTTGTCGTGAAGCTTCATCAGTCAATCTAGCTTCAAGGATATGTCATCTTGTTTCTCTCGTATCTTCGACGCCTACGCTTGGATCTATAAGTGGTCGGCGAAAGAATGTCAGCCCGGATGATGTTGAGCTCGGACTCAAGCCCTTCAATCCTCTTTGTGTAAGCATTTTTCATGGTACTCAATACCCGCGGATCTAGTCAACTCTGATATGATGAGGATGCAATCAATACCAACAACAAGAAGAATAAAAATATGCGGGAGCCAAATGTTACTAACTGCATCAACAAGCTAAAAGATTATAGAATGTTTGCCCTATCTCGAGATAAGAGTATACTCCTAACCTAATCTTAATCTCTACTGAACATCATTTTGTTGTAGAATTCCCTTGGGCACACACCTTAAGGGTTAATCGCCCTACGGGTCAAGCTTAGAACAATAATAAAATAATAAAACATATATAAGGGCCCCCAAGGCCCAACACTCCAACAAATAACAAAACACTTCATTATTCTTGTTTTATTCCTTCGGTCTCTGAACGCTTTCCTCTTCCTCCCCTCCTCCAACACATCAGAACTAGAGCCAACGAATCAGAGGTAAAATGAATATTTTAATTGTATACTGAAAGAAAATTTCTCTAGCTTGAGGTAAAGGATCTGATGGATGTTATTGGTTAAAAATAAGTGATCTTCAATTGTTATAAGAGAGAAAAAGGAAATATTTAGTTAGATTTGAAAGAAAATGTCCACATCCTCCCACCAAAAGATCTCACGTGTATTTCTAATATGAAGGAGTTAGAGATGAAAGTTCATTTAGAAAAAAGCATCTTGCATACGCATAGGTGCCCCACTTAACATTGAGATAGAGTGTCACTTTAGCACCAACTTGGATGATCAGGGTATGCTTAAGAATGCCAGGTACTTGGAAACATAGAGTTTGGCTACTTCACGGCAAAATTGGTCTATTGCTGATAATGTCGGGCTACGGGCCGATCCAGGATTTCAAGTTAGGGGGCAAGATTTACAAGGGGATGAATGGTCTTGTCTCGAGGGTTCGAGGCGGAGCCCTCAAGAAATGTTTCTAGGGACATTCATTTCTATTTGGGGTCTAGCTTATACTTAGTATTTCATGTGTATTTAGGAATATTTATGTTATTCATCTCGCTACATTCTTTATAATTTAATCAAAAATATTATAATACAACACCCTATTTTGACAAATACCCCTACATATGATTGGAGGATATTCAAGATTTTATTCAAATGATAAATCAAGTATTGAAAAAAAAAACACAAACATAATTATGTATATGAATTGCATAAAGTTTTATATGTTAAATTATATGTGCAACTCTACCTAAATAGATGTTCAAACTTCAAGTTCTAAACCTCCACTAAAGTTAGTGTACTTAATATACACTCCCTCCGTCCCGCTTATTACTTTCCTATTTTCATAATCTGTTGTCTCCGCTATTATAGTGCTTCTTTCCTAAAATAAAGCAAAAACTACTCTTAAACAAAAAATGAAGTGGGCCCCACCTACTTAATACTCATCCCCACATTATCATACTCTCTCTCTCCAAAATTTATCTCTCACATGATTTTCGTTCCACTCCGCACTCGAAGATTTATGATTTTTAGCTTTTTGAAACTTAAGATTAATTCTTAAAATAAAACATGAAAAAAAGAAAAAAGATAAATTATTGATTGCCTCAACTACGCCCCGCAAAAATTAGGATAAATTCTCATTTCTTCCACCAACCACTACTCGAAAATTGTGCACAATTCTTTGTAGAATTAAAACTCATAAAATACATACTTAAACGAAGTTTCTTAATCTCCGTGCCAAACCGAAGAGGACAGTGGGACGGAGGGAGTAATTTTTAATATTTTTCAAAGCTAGTTGTCATATTAACACTAGTTTTTAGTTTTAACTCAAGGGTAGGATGACAAATTCAAAAATTTCCACGGCGGGGAACTCAAAAATCAAAGTGGAATAAAGATACAAATCATAAAAAATAGACGGCTAGTTGTAGTAATACACGAAAGAGGTGCCAAACCAAAGAGGACAAGGTGGGACGGAGGGAGTAATTTTAATATTTTTCAAAAGCTAGTTGTCATATTAACACTAGTTTTTAGTTTTAACTAAAGGGTAGGATGACAAATTCAAAATTTCCACGGATGGGAACTCAAAATCAAAGTGGAATAAAGATACAAATCATAAAAATAGACGGCTAGTTGTAGTAATACACGAATTGTAAAATGATCACACATTCTGCCATGAGTTACTAGAACCAGAGTTGATAATAATTGAGAATCAAATAGCTTCGTAATGCATGGGTTACCTGGTAACCAAGATCTCGTGCAATATCCATGATGCTTTTTACGTGTAATTCCTTCAAGAATAGTACCATTTGCGAGCGGAGTGGAAATAACATTGCCCTATAAACAGAAAAGCATTGAGAATCCACCGGGCTGCATAAACCAATATATTATGCCTAGTAAAAAATAAACCTAATACAGTTGCATGAAAACATGTAATCAAAATTATTGCACTGGCCATGGTACAGTGACCCAAACTGATTTGTTCACTTCTTTTCATTGAATAATGGGTTATTACAAGAATGTAGTCAACATATTCAGCTTCAGAGATCGTTTATCATACTTTTCTAGCACTTTCATTCTTTCACAGTTTACCAAAAATGTTATATAGGTGGCTTAAATTTAATTTTAAGTTTTATCCTACATCGAGAAATTAATGATTTTTTGTCATTCTTGTTACCAAGATATGGATATGTCTACTTAATTATTTATTTGTGCTTCATAAGTACCATAACCACATGTTATGAATTAGTCGATTGGACCAGTAGTAGACCATGTTTTGTGTATGGACTCTTTTAGGCCTAGGATTATACTCCGGAGGCCCATTTTGTATTTATCCTCTTTATGTGTCTGGATTGCTCTTCCTCCACCCGTGGTTGTAAGTCTATTGACCGAACCACATTATATTTTATGTGCCGATTATTTTCTCTATGTATTATTCTTTTGTATTGTCTTTGTTAGGTTCCAGAATCCATTCGTCACATATTCAAGGGTCCAAAGACACTAAATGGTATCGGAATCCCAGCTTATGCCCTCGAGTTAGGGATGACGCAGTATGAAGTATGATATTTCGCTATGGGATCGAACACTAGATTTTCGTTATGGCGGGAGAAGATGTGTGTTGTTCTCGCTCATTTGGATTTGGACGAGACTTTGATGGGAGTTGAAATGATGCCTAATTTGTAGATAGATGAGGAGAAGAAAAAGAAGGATCGTAAGGCCTTCTCCCACATACACCTTCATCTATCAAATCAAATTCTGCCAGGATGTCCCGAAAGAGACACCCGCCACCTGACTATAGCCGAAGTCGAAACAATTATGCATGACCAAGAATTTCACAAGTAAATTACATCTAAAGCAACGCTTATACTCTCATCGATGGTTGAAGGAGCATATTTCAACATTTAAAAAATTGTTGCTCATTTAGAAGCTTTAGAAGTTAAGTATGATGATGCGGATTTTGTGAAAGGAAAGGGAAATTGAAAACCAAGGAACCCTCACATTAACCGTAATTATTTCCACAAGTCCGATCACATCAAATCCGAATGCTAGAAGAGAGAAGAAGAAACCGGGAGAATCCAAATGACACGCCTATGGGTAGTATATCGGAAAACAAAAAAAATAAGGAGAATGATAAAGAAATTGGCAAGTCCAGATGTAGCCAATGAGAGATTTGAGCGATGGTGATCTTTCTTATTGCCGCCCACTTGGTTTGTGAGCATCGTGGATGAATGGATTCTAGAATTTGGTTGCATATTTCATACGAGTCCTACTTAGGAATGGTTTTCATCATATGATTCAGCTCCAAAAAGAGTTGTGCTTATGGGAAACGATGCACCCTACAAGGTTACAAGGACTAGAACCATCTAAATTAAGATGTTTGATGGAGTGGTTCAAACACTTGGAGATGTCGACACGTACCTAACGTGAAAAGAAATCTTATCTCTCAATACACTTAAGGCTAAAGGGTACAAGTAGTAGGTTAGCAATGGTTCTCTTATGGAGATGAAGTGGATAGAGAAAATATGAAATCTCCATGTCTTGAAAGGTTCCACTCGCGCTACGGGAGATGATGCGCAGCTACCTCGTCATTGATTGCCACCGAGGTCACTCAATTATGGCACTTACGCCTTGGTCACACGAGTGAGATCGGATGATTGAACAGAGCAAATGAGGACTTCTCGATAGATAGAGCATCGACAAATTGAAGTTTTGTGGACATTGTGTTCTCGAGAAAGCAAAAAATAGTTAAGTTCTCTAAAGGAAAACACAATACAAATAGGTACTCGGATTACATCCACTCTAATATATGGGATCCGTCTGGGAGAGTGCCCTTTAATAGAGGCGCGTGTTATATGCCGACTATTACCGACGATTACTCTAGAAAAGTTTGGGCTTTCTTCCTAAAACACAAGAGTGAAACCCTCTAAACCCTTCACCAACTTCTACTTATTATCACTTAATTTAAGGAAAAGTCGAAAAAAGTGTTTGCAACAAACTTATAATCTCTAATTCTCTAAATTTAAGGAGTTGGTGAAGTTGGTAAAATCCAACTTATTGAGATTATAGCATTCTCATAATTTTAGATAAGTTGTCATTTGACAATTTTATTCCCATTCTTATATTAAATTAATTTAAGGGTGAAATATACATTTTGATGCTACATTCCAAAATAAGCCATTAATTTGGAAACACTATTTTCTCAAATTTTTTTTTACTTTTAAGCGCTTTTATGCAAACACTACCCGAATTCTCTAATAAGTCACTTTTATCAACTTCTCATTAATTTAAGAACTTAAAAAAAGTTTAAGCTATTGCAAACACTCCCTAAGTCGTTGGAAACGAAGACTATGCGTAACGCCCCGACCCCCACGAAGGATCACAGAGGTCGAGCCGCTACGGAGGAATTTTATAAAACACGTTTTCATACCATCTTTTGAAAACTCGGATTATTTTTTCTATTTTAAAAACATGTCATTTAATGCAAACTCACACGCGTGGAGATCGATTTGTTTTTATGCGATTAACAGTACCTAAGCATATAGACTTTTGAAATATAACAAAACATAATTATCCATTTACAATACTAAAGATTTCATAATGATCATGACAGAACCCCTCCTCGCCCTCCCTTCCTCAAGTCGCCATTTGCCTCTCAACCCGAAAACGCTTTGAAAACACCTCGGGCCGAGCACTAGTGTACTCGAAGGGTAGAGTAGCTTTGAAAACATTTAAAACGTTTAAAACAGCTTTATCCATGCATGAGGTATGACTTGGAGGGTTTTTAAAAAGGAAACTGCTCCAAGCATACAAAACATTTATCATTAAGGGCGCAAATCAGCGTCACATTTAACCGTTACTCCTTATGGTGAGAGCCCTAGCCCCTAGAATCGTAGTTCGGGGGGTCTCACTTAATTACTTGGGAACCCCCGGCCCCTAAAGTCGTAACTCGGGGGTCCCACCTTACTTTCCTGGGAACCCCGGCCCCTAAAGTCGTAACTCGGGGGGTCCTCGTATCTTGGTTAAAGCACTCTAGTGGGGATCACCACTCAGTAACTAACTCACGTGTACACAATCATTGATTAATGTTTTAGATTAATCAAGGATCTCATTCGATCTCGGGAGCATTAAACAAGGATAAATGCACAAAAACTTTCAAGGATAAACAAGTAATTTACAGAGCTCATTATTCTCAAAATAACTTTTACTTAAAATATTACCCACCTCGAATTTTCACCGAATTGATTTATGCTAAATCTTGTCACCGAGGCTATAGCTCTTCCACGATAGGTCCTACAATAGTATCCTAAGTTTTAACGTCTTGATCTAGCAGAAAGTGTAAAATTCATGATCTATAAGCGACAATTTCCAATAGTTATTAGGTTAAGACAATGTCGTAGCTTTATTCTGTTAAACTTGTGCGTAGGGTCTATTTTTCAAGAATTCCACAGATCAAGATTTCATACCAAAAATTCTAGTATTCCATATACACTTTCCTTAATCAGTCTAGTTTATACAGAAATTGGTTTCATAACAAAATAATAATCCATCTAGGAGTTATTATCAAAATAGTACTCACTGTTCAAACAGGGACAGTTTCTGCCCTAATATAGTTTAGTTAACAATTGTGGGGCCAAACGTACTCTAAAAATTCTGAGATTCAACAAATGATTAGGGGACATGCATGCAAATATCATATCAAAATTTCACTCACGATTGATAAGCGATGGATTCAGAAAATACGGAGAAATTTTCACCAAAATCCCTGTATCGAAAGCATGTCTCCGATTGACAAATGAAATTTTATAATAAACTGATTTTACATGCATGGTTTAAAAATACAAAATAAATATTTGAAAAGTCCCTACGTGTAAAGAACATTTAGAAAAAGGAATCAAGTTAAAATCCGCGTTTTTAGTGGAGTGGAGATATAAATTGTTTTACTCAGCTCTATCCTGCATGCATGATTTTTCGGCAGTATGCATTAACAAATATATTTTTAAAATATAAAAACATGTCTCAAAAATTACCAAATTTTACAGAGATCTTACCAAACATCCTAAAGGTTGTCTCTATAATTTTTATGGAATTTTTAAAGCAATGACAGATTGAGTAATTGTCCTAGAAACTCATGGAAGAATCAAAAACCATCAAAGTGCATTCTGCCTAGAA